>JAXCGZ010013363.1:27500-125203 GCA_037179515.1 Halocaridina rubra | reverse complement strand
AATAACCAATTAAGTACATTACATATGTGAAAACATGAATCATTTTTTACCCCGACCGGGCCTCGAACCTAGGACTTATGATTACTAAGTCAAGGTGCTACCACTACTCCACAGAAGGTTAAAAGGAATCCAACCTTATAGCTTGTATCTGCTATACTTAGGAATGAACGCATTCTAACTGAATGCCACTTTGTTCATATTACAGATTCCCTAACCTCACTCGTGGCTTCAATTTAGAATTTAATTCAATTCCCAATCTCATTCGGGCCATGAAATAACCAATTAAGCACATTACATATGTGAAAACATGAATCATTTGTTACCCCGACCGGGACTCGAACCTAGGACTTATGATTACTAAGTTAAGGCGCTACCACTACACCACAGAATGTTAAAAGGAATCCAACCTTATAGCTTATATCTGCTATACTTAGGAATGAACGCATTTTAACTGAATGCCACTATGCTCATATTACAGATTCCCCAACCTCACTCGTGGCTTCATTTTAGCATTTAATTCAATTCCCAATCTCATTCAGGCAATGAAATAACCAATTAAGCACATTACATATGTGAAAACATGAATCATTTTTTACCCCGACCGGGACTCGAACCTAGAACTTATGATTACTAAGTCAAGGCGCTACCACTACACCACAGAAGGTTAAATGGAATACAGCCTTATAGCATATATCTGCTATTCTTAGGAATGGACGCATTCTAACTGAATGCCACTATGTTCATATTACAGATTCCCCAACCTCACTCGTGGCTTCATTTTAGCATTTAACTCAATTCCCAATCTCAATCGGGCCATGAAATAACCAATTAAGCACATTACATATGTGAAAACATGAATCATTTTTTACCCCGACCAGGACTCGAACCTAGGACTTATGATTACTAAGTCAAGGCGCTACCACTACACCACAGAAGGTTAAAAGGAATCCAACCTTATAGCTTATATCTGCTATACTTAGGAATGAACGCATTCTAACTGAATGCCACTATGTTCATATTACAGATTCCCCAACCTCACTCGTGGCTACATTTTAGCATTTAATTCAATTCCCTACCTCATTCAGGCCATGAAATAACCAATTAAGCACATTACATATGTGAAAACACGAATAATTTTTCACCCCGACCGGGACTCGAACCTAGGACTTATTACTAAGTCAAAGCCCTATCACTACACCACAGAAGGTTAAAAGGAAACCAGCCTTATAGCTTATATCTGCTATACTTAGGAGTGAACGCATTCTAACTGAATGCCACTATGTTCATATTACAGATTCCCCAACCTCACTCGTGGCTTCATTTTAGCATTTAATTCAATTCCCAATCTCATTCGGGCCATGAAATAACCAATTAAGTACATTACATATGTGAAAACATGAATAATTTTTTACCCCGACCAGGACTCGAACCTAGGACTTATGATTACTAAGTCAAGGTGCTACCACTACTCCACAGAAGGTTAAAATGAATCCAACCTTATAGCTTATATCTGCTATACTTAGGAATGAACGCATTCTAACTGAATGCCACTATGTTCATATTACAGATTCCCCAACCTCACTCGTGGCTTCATTTTAGCATTTAATTCAATTCCCAATCTCATTCGGGCCATGAAATAACCAATTATGCACATTACATATGTAAAAACATGAATCATTTTTTCCCCGACCGGGACTCGAACCTAGGACTTATGATTACTAAGTCAAGGCGCTACCACTACACCACAGCAGGTTAAAAGGAATCCAACCTTATAGCTTATATCCTCTATACTTAGGAATGAACGCATTCTAACTGAATGCTACTATGTTCATATTACAGATTCCCCAACCTCACCAATGGTTTCATTTTGGCATTTAATTCAATTCCCAATCTCATTCGGGCCATGAAATAACCAATTAAGCACATTACATATGTGAAAACATGAATCATTTTTTACCCCGACCGGCACTCGAACCTAGGACTTATGATTACTAAGTCAAGGCGCTACCACTACACCACAGAAGGTTTAAAGGAGTCCAACCTTATAGGTTATATATGCAATACTTAGGAATAAACGCATTCTAACTGAATGCCACTATGTTCATATTACAGATTCCCCAACCTCACTCGAGGCTTCATTTTAGCATTTAATTCAATTCCCAATCTCATTCGGGCCATGAAATAACCAATTAAGCACATTACATATGTGAAAACATAAATCATTTTTTACCCCGACCGGGACTCGAACCTAGGACTTATGATTACTAAGTCAAGGCGCTACCACTACACCACAGAAGGTTTAAAGGAGTCCAACCTTATAGCTTATATCTGCTATACTTAGGAATGAACGCATTCTAACTGAATGCCAATATGTTCAAATTACAGATTCCCCAACCTCACTCGTGGCTTCATTTTAGCATTTAATTCAATTCCCAATCTCATTCAGGCCATTAAATAACCAATTAAGCACATTACATATGTGAAAACATGAATCATTTTTTACCCCGACCGGGACTCGAACCTAGGACTTATGATTACTAAGTCAAGGTGCTACCACTACACCACAGAAGGTAAAAAGGAATCCAACCTTATAGCTTATATCTGCTATACTTAGGAATGAATGCATTCTAACTGAATGCCACTATGCTCATATTACAGATTCCCCAACCTCACTTGTGGCTTCATTTTAGCACTTAATTCAATTCCCAATCTCATTCGGGCAATGAAATAACCAATTAAGTACATAACATATGTGAAAACATGAATCATTTTTTACCCCAACCGGGACTCAACCTAGGACTTATGATTACTAAGTCAAGGCGCTACCACTACACCACAGAAGGTTAAAAGGAATCCAACCTTATAGCTTATATCTGCTATACTTAGGAATGAACGCATTCTAACTGAATGCCAATATGTTCTTATTACAGATTCCCCAACCTCACTCGTGGCTTCATTTTAGCATTTAATTCAATTCCCAATCTCATTCGGGCCATGAAATAACCAATTAAGCACATTACCTATGTGAAAACATGAATCATTTTTTACCCCGACCGGGACTCGAACCTAGGACTTATGATTACTAAGTTAAGGCGCTACCACTACACCACAGAAGGCTAAAAGGAATCCAACCTTATAGCTTATATCTGCTATACTTAGGAATGAACGCATTTTAACTGAATGCCAATATGTTCTTATTACAGATTCCCCAACCTCACTCGTGGCTTCATTTTAGCATTTAATTCAATTCCCAATCTCATTCGGGCAATGAAATAACCAATTAAGCACATTACATATGTGAAAACATGAATCATTTTTTACCCCGACCAGGACTCGAACCTAGGACTTATGATTACTAAGTCAAGGCGCTACCACTACACCACAGAAGGTTAAAAGGAATCCAACCTTATAGCTTATATCTGCTATACTTAGGAATGAACGCATTCTAACTGAATGCCACTATGTTCATATTACAGATTCCCCAACCTCACTCGTGGCTTCATTTTAGCATTTAATTCAATTCCCAATCTCATTCGGGCCATGAAATAACCAATTAAGTACATTACATATGTGAAAACATGAATCATTTTTTACCCCGACCGGGCCTCGAACCTTGGACTTATGATTACTAAGTCAAGGTGCTACCACTACTCCACAGAAGGTTAAAAGGAATCCAACCTTATAGCTTGTATCTGCTATACTTAGGAATGAACGCATTCTAACTGAATGCCACTTTGTTCATATTAAAGATTCCCTATCCTCACTCGTGGCTTCAATTTAGAATTTAATTCAATTCCCAATCTCATTCGGGCCATGAAATAACCAATTAAGCACATTACATATGTGAAAACATGAATCATTTGTTACCCCGACCGGGACTCGAACCTAGGACTTATGATTACTAAGTTAAGGCACTACCACTACACCACAGAATGTTAAAAGGAATCCAACCTTATAGCTTATATCTGCTATACTTAGGAATGAACGCATTTTAACTGAATGCCACTATGCTCATATTACAGATTCCCCAACGTCACTCGTGGCTTCATTTTAGCATTTAATTCAATTCCCAATCTCATTCAGGCAATGAAATAACCAATTAAGCACATTACATATGTGAAAACATTAATCATTTTTTACCCCGACCGGGACTCGAACCTAGGACATATTACTAAGTCAAAGCGCTATCACTACACCACAGAAGGTTAAAAGGAAACCAACCTTATAGCTTATATCTGCTATACTTAGGAATGAACGCATTCTAACTGAATGCCACTATGATCATATTACAGATTCCCCAACCTCACTCGTGGCTTCATTTTAGCATTTAATTCAATTCCCAATCTCATTCGGGCAATGAAATAACCAATTAAGTACATTACATATGTGAAAACATGAATCATTTTTTACCCCGACCGGGCCTCGAACCTAGGACTTATGATTATTAAGTCAAGGTGCTACCACTACTCCACAGAAGGTTAAAATGAATCCAACCTTATAGCTTATATCTGCTATACTTAGGAATGAACGCATTCTAACTGAATGCCACTATGTTCATATTAAAGATTCCCCAACCTCACTCGTGGCTTCATTTTAGCATTTAATTCAATTCCCAATCTCATTCGGGCCATGAAATAACCAATTAAGTACATTACATATGTGAAAACATGAATCATTTTTTACCCCTACCGGGACTCGAACGTAGGACTTATGATTACTAAGTCAAGGCACTACCACTACACCACAGAAGGTTAAAAGGAATCCATCCTTATAGCTTATATCTGCTATACATAATAATGAACGCATTCTAACTGAATGCTACTATGTTCATATTACAGATTCCCCAACCTCACTCGTGGCTTCATTTTAGCATTTACTTCAATTCCCAATCTCATTCGGGCCATGAAATAACCAATTAAGCACATTACATATGTGAAAACATGAATCATTTTTTACCCCGACCGGGACTCGAACCTAGGACTTATGATTACTAAGTCAAGGCGCTACCACTACACCACAGAAGGTTAAAAGGAATCCAACCTTATATATTGTATCTGCTATACTTAGGAATGAACGCATTCTAACTGAATGCCACTTTGTTCATATTACAGATTCCTTAACCTCACTCGTGGCTTCAATTTAGAATTTAATTCAATTCCCAATCTCATTCGGGCCATGAAATAACCAATTAAGCACATTACATATGTGAAAACATGAATCATTTGTTACCCCGACCGGGACTCGAACCTAGGACTTATGATTACTAAGTCAAGGCGCTACCACTACACCACAGAATGTTAAAAGGAATTCAACCTTATAGCTTATATCTGCTATACTTAGGAATGGACGCATTCTAACTGAATGCCACTATGTTCATATTACAGATTCCCCAACCTCACTCGTGGCTTCATTTTAGCATTTAACTCAATTCCCAATCTCAATCGGGCCATGAAATAACCAATTAAGCACATTACATATGTGAAAACATGAATCATTTTTTACCCCGACCAGGACTCGAACCAAGGACTTATGATTACTAAGTCAAGGCGCTACCACTACACCACAGAAGGTTAAAAGGAATCCAACCTTATAGCTTATATCTGCTATACTTAGGAATGAACGCATTCTAACTGAATGCTACTATGTTCATATTACAGATTCCCCAACCTCACTCGTGGCTACATTTTAGCATTTAATTCAATTCCCTACCTCATTCAGGCCATGAAATAACCAATTAAGCACATTACATATGTGAAAACACGAATAATTTTTCACCCCGACCGGGACTCGAACCTAGGACTTATTACTAAGTCAAAGCCCTATCACTACACCACAGAAGGTTAAAAGGAAACCAGCCTTATAGCTTATATCTGCTATACTTAGGAGTGAACGCATTCTAACTGAATGCCACTATGTTCATATTACAGATTCCCCAACCTCACTCGTGGCTTCATTTTAGCATTTAATTCAATTCTCAATCTCATTCGGGCCATGAAGAAACCAAATAAGTACATTACATATGTGAAAACATGAATAATTTTTTACCCCGACCGGGACTCGAACCTAGGACTTATGATTACTAAGTCAAGGTGCTACCACTACTCCACAGAAGGTTAAAATGAATCCAACCTTATAGCTTATATCTGCTATACTTAGGAGTGAACGCATTCTAACTGAATGCCACTATGTTCATATTACAGATTCCCCAACCTCACTCGTGGCTTCATTTTAGCATTTAATTCAATTCCCAATCTCATTCGGGCCATGAAATAACCAATTAAGTACATTACATATGTGAAAACATGAATAATTTTTTACCCCGACCAGGACTCGAACCTAGAACTTATGATTACTAAATCAAGGTGCTACCACTACTCCACAGAAGGTTAAAATGAATCCAACCTTATAGCTTATATCTGCTATACTTAGGAATGAACGCATTCTAACTGAATGCCACTATGTTCATATTACAGATTCCCCAACCTCACTCGTGGCTTCATTTTAGCATTTAATTCAATTCCCAATCTCATTCGGGCCATGAAATAACCAATTATGCACATTACATATGTAAAAACATGAATCATTTTTTCCCCGACCGGGACTCGAACCTAGGACTTATGATTACTAAGTCAAGGCGCTACCACTACACCACAGCAGGTTAAAAGGAATCCAACCTTATAGCTTATATCCTCTATACTTAGGAATGAACGCATTCTAACTGAATGCTACTATGTTCATATTACAGATTCCCCAACCTCACCAATGGTTTCATTTTGGCATTTAATTCAATTCCCAATCTCATTCGGGCCATGAAATAACCCATTAAGCACATTACATATGTGAAAACATGAATCATTTTTTACCCCGACCGGCACTCGAACCTAGGACTTATGATTACTAAGTCAAGGCGCTACCACTACACCACAGAAGGTTTAAAGGAGTCCAACCTTATAGGTTATATATGCAATACTTAGGAATAAACGCATTCTAACTGAATGCCACTATGTTCATATTACAGATTCCCCAACCTCACTCGAGGCTTCATTTTAGCATTTAATTCAATTCCCAATCTCATTCGGGCCATGAAATAACCAATTAAGCACATTACATATGTGAAAACATGAATCATTTTTTACCCCGACCGGGACTCGAACCTAGGACTTATGATTACTAAGTCAAGGCGCTACCACTACACCACAGAAGGTTTAAAGGAGTCCAACCTTATAGCTTATATCTGCTATACTTAGGAATGAACGCATTCTAACTGAATGCCAATATGTTCAAATTACAGATTCCCCAACCTCACTCGTGGCTTCATTTTAGCATTTAATTCAATTCCCAATCTCATTCAGGCCATTAAAAAACCAATTAAGCACATTACATATGTGAAAACATGAATCATTTTTTACCCCGACCGGGACTCGAACCTAGGACTTATGATTACTAAGTCAAGGTGCTACCACTACACCACAGAAGGTAAAAAGGAATCCAACCTTATAGCTTATATCTGCTATACTTAGGAATGAATGCATTCTAACTGAATGCCACTATGCTCATATTACAGATTCCCCAACCTCACTTGTGGCTTCATTTTAGCACTTAATTCAATTCCCAATCTCATTCGGGCAATGAAATAACCAATTAAGTACATAACATATGTGAAAACATGAATCATTTTTTACCCCAACCGGGACTCAACCTAGGACTTATGATTACTAAGTCAAGGCGCTACCACTACACCACAGAAGGTTAAAAGGAATCCAACCTTATAGCTTATATCTGCTATACTTAGGAATGAACGCATTCTAACTGAATGCCAATATGTTCTTATTACAGATTCCCCAACCTCTCTCGTGGCTTCATTTTAGCATTTAATTCAATTCCCAATCTCATTCGGGCCATGAAATAACCAATTAAGCACATTACCTATGTGAAAACATGAATCATTTTTTACCCCGACCGGGACTCGAACCTAGGACTTATGATTACTAAGTCAAGGCGCTACCACTACACCACAGAAGGCTAAAAGGAATCCAACCTTATAGCTTATATCTGCTATACTTAGGAATGAACGCATTCTAACTGAATGCCAATATGTTCTTATTACAGATTCCCCAACCTCACTCGTGGCTTCATTTTAGCATTTAATTCAATTCCCAATCTCATTCGGGCAATGAAATAACCAATTAAGCACATTACCTATGTGAAAACATAAATCATTTTTTACCCCGACCGGGACTCGAACCTAGTACTTACGATTACTAAGTCAAGGCGCTACCACTACACCACAGAAGGTTAAAAGGAATCCAACCTTATAGCTTGTATCTGCTATACTTAGGAATGAACGCATTCTAACTGAATGCCACTTTGTTCATATTACAGATTCCCTAACCTCACTCTTGGCTTCAATTTAGAATTTAATTCAATTCCCAATCTCATTCGGGCCATGAAATAACCAATTAAGCACATTACATATGTGAAAACATGAATCATTTTTGACCCCGACCGGGACTCGAACCTAGGACTTATGATTACTAAGTTAAGGCGCTACCACTACACCACAGAAGGTTAAAAGGAATCCAACCTTATAGCTTATATCTGCTATACTTAGGAATGAACGCATTCTAACTGAATGCCACTATGTTCATATTACAGATTCCCCAACCTCACTCGTGGCTTCATTTTAGCATTTAATTCAATTCCCAATCTCATTCGGGCAATGAAATAACCAATTAAGCACATTACATATGTGAAAACATGAATCATTTTTTACCCCGACCAGGACTCGAACCTAGTACTTATGATTACTAAGTCAAGGCGCTACCACTACACCACAGAAAGTTAAAAGGAATCCAACCTTATAGCTTATATCTGCTATACTTAGGAATGAACGCATTCTAACTGAATGCCACTATGTTCATATTACAGATTCCCCAACCTCACTCGTGGCTTCATTTTAGCATTTAATTCAATTCCCAATCTCATTCAGGCCATGAAATAACCAATTAAGCACATTACATATGTGAAAACATGAATAATTTTTTACCCCGACCGGGACTCGAACCTAGGACTTATTACTAAGTCAAAGCGCTATCACTACACCACAGAAGGTTAAAAGGAAACCAACCTTATAGCTTATATCTGCTATACTTAGGAATGAACGCATTCTAACTGAATGCCACTATGTTCATATTACAGATTCCCCAACCTCACTCGTGGCTTCATTTTAGCATTTAATTCAATTCCCAATCTCATTCGGGCCATGAAATAACCAATTAAGTACATTACATATGTGAAAACATGAATCATTTTTTACCCCGACCGGGCCTCGAACCTAGGACTTATGATTACTAAGTCAAGGTGCTACCACTACTCCACAGAAGGTTAAAAGGAATCCAACCTTATAGCTTGTATCTGCTATACTTAGGAATGAACGCATTCTAACTGAATGCCACTTTGTTCATATTACAGATTCCCTAACCTCACTCGTGGCTTCAATTTAGAATTTAATTCAATTCCCAATCTCATTCGGGCCATGAAATAACCAATTAAGCACATTACATATGTGAAAACATGAATCATTTGTTACCCCGACCGGGACTCGAACCTAGGACTTATGATTACTAAGTTAAGGCGCTACCACTACACCACAGAATGTTAAAAGGAATCCAACCTTATAGCTTATATCTGCTATACTTAGGAATGAACGCATTTTAACTGAATGCCACTATGCTCATATTACAGATTCCCCAACCTCACTCGTGGCTTCATTTTAGCATTTAATTCAATTCCCAATCTCATTCAGGCAATGAAATAACCAATTAAGCACATTACATATGTGAAAACATGAATCATTTTTTACCCCGACCGGGACTCGAACCTAGAACTTATGATTACTAAGTCAAGGCGCTACCACTACACCACAGAAGGTTAAAAGGAATCCAACCTTATAGCTTATATCTGCTATACTTAGGAATGAACGCATTCTAACTGAATGCCACTATGTTCATATTACAGATTCCCCAACCTCACTCGTGGCTACATTTTAGCATTTAATTCAATTCCCTACCTCATTCAGGCCATGAAATAACCAATTAAGCACATTACATATGTGAAAACACGAATAATTTTTCACCCCGACCGGGACTCGAACCTAGGACTTATTACTAAGTCAAAGCCCTATCACTACACCACAGAAGGTTAAAAGGAAACCAGCCTTATAGCTTATATCTGCTATACTTAGGAGTGAACGCATTCTAACTGAATGCCACTATGTTCATATTACAGATTCCCCAACCTCACTCGTGGCTTCATTTTAGCATTTAATTCAATTCCCAATCTCATTCGGGCCATGAAATAACCAATTAAGTACATTACATATGTGAAAACATGAATAATTTTTTACCCCGACCAGGACTCGAACCTAGGACTTATGATTACTAAGTCAAGGTGCTACCACTACTCCACAGAAGGTTAAAATGAATCCAACCTTATAGCTTATATCTGCTATACTTAGGAATGAACGCATTCTAACTGAATGCCACTATGTTCATATTACAGATTCCCCAACCTCACTCGTGGCTTCATTTTAGCATTTAATTCAATTCCCAATCTCATTCGGGCCATGAAATAACCAATTTTGCACATTACATATGTAAAAACATGAATCATTTTTTCCCCGACCGGGACTCGAACCTAGGACTTATGATTACTAAGTCAAGGCGCTACCACTACACCACAGCAGGTTAAAAGGAATCCAACCTTATAGCTTATATCCTCTATACTTAGGAATGAACGCATTCTAACTGAATGCTACTATGTTCATATTACAGATTCCCCAACCTCACCAATGGTTTCATTTTGGCATTTAATTCAATTCCCAATCTCATTCGGGCCATGAAATAACCAATTAAGCACATTACATATGTGAAAACATGAATCATTTTTTACCCCGACCGGCACTCGAACCTAGGACTTATGATTACTAAGTCAAGGCGCTACCACTACACCACAGAAGGTTTAAAGGAGTCCAACCTTATAGGTTATATATGCAATACTTAGGAATAAACGCATTCTAACTGAATGCCACTATGTTCATATTACAGATTCCCCAACCTCACTCGAGGCTTCATTTTAGCATTTAATTCAATTCCCAATCTCATTCGGGCCATGAAATAACCAATTAAGCACATTACATATGTGAAAACATAAATCATTTTTTACCCCGACCGGGACTCGAACCTAGGACTTATGATTACTAAGTCAAGGCGCTACCACTACACCACAGAAGGTTTAAAGGAGTCCAACCTTATAGCTTATATCTGCTATACTTAGGAATGAACGCATTCTAACTGAATGCCAATATGTTCAAATTACAGATTCCCCAACCTCACTCGTGGCTTCATTTTAGCATTTAATTCAATTCCCAATCTCATTCAGGCCATTAAATAACCAATTAAGCACATTACATATGTGAAAACATGAATCATTTTTTACCCCGACCGGGACTCGAACCTAGGACTTATGATTACTAAGTCAAGGTGCTACCACTACACCACAGAAGGTAAAAAGGAATCCAACCTTATAGCTTATATCTGCTATACTTAGGAATGAATGCATTCTAACTGAATGCCACTATGCTCATATTACAGATTCCCCAACCTCACTTGTGGCTTCATTTTAGCACTTAATTCAATTCCCAATCTCATTCGGGCAATGAAATAACCAATTAAGTACATAACATATGTGAAAACATGAATCATTTTTTACCCCAACCGGGACTCAACCTAGGACTTATGATTACTAAGTCAAGGCGCTACCACTACACCACAGAAGGTTAAAAGGAATCCAACCTTATAGCTTATATCTGCTATACTTAGGAATGAACGCATTCTAACTGAATGCCAATATGTTCTTATTACAGATTCCCCAACCTCACTCGTGGCTTCATTTTAGCATTTAATTCAATTCCCAATCTCATTCGGGCCATGAAATAACCAATTAAGCACATTACCTATGTGAAAACATGAATCATTTTTTACCCCGACCGGGACTCGAACCTAGGACTTATGATTACTAAGTTAAGGCGCTACCACTACACCACAGAAGGCTAAAAGGAATCCAACCTTATAGCTTATATCTGCTATACTTAGGAATGAACGCATTCTAACTGAATGCCAATATGTTCTTATTACAGATTCCCCAACCTCACTCGTGGCTTCATTTTAGCATTTAATTCAATTCCCAATCTCATTCGGGCAATGAAATAACCAATTAAGCACATTACATATGTGAAAACATGAATCATTTTTTACCCCGACCAGGACTCGAACCTAGGACTTATGATTACTAAGTCAAGGCGCTACCACTACACCACAGAAGGTTAAAAGGAATCCAACCTTATAGCTTATATCTGCTATACTTAGGAATGAACGCATTCTAACTGAATGCCACTATGTTCATATTACAGATTCCCCAACCTCACTCGTGGCTTCATTTTAGCATTTAATTCAATTCCCAATCTCATTCGGGCCATGAAATAACCAATTAAGTACATTACATATGTGAAAACATGAATCATTTTTTACCCCGACCGGGCCTCGAACCTTGGACTTATGATTACTAAGTCAAGGTGCTACCACTACTCCACAGAAGGTTAAAAGGAATCCAACCTTATAGCTTGTATCTGCTATACTTAGCAATGAACGCATTCTAACTGAATGCCACTTTGTTCATATTAAAGATTCCCTATCCTCACTCGTGGCTTCAATTTAGAATTTAATTCAATTCCCAATCTCATTCGGGCCATGAAATAACCAATTAAGCACATTACATATGTGAAAACATGAATCATTTGTTACCCCGACCGGGACTCGAACCTAGGACTTATGATTACTAAGTTAAGGCACTACCACTACACCACAGAATGTTAAAAGGAATCCAACCTTATAGCTTATATCTGCTATACTTAGGAATGAACGCATTTTAACTGAATGCCACTATGCTCATATTACAGATTCCCCAACGTCACTCGTGGCTTCATTTTAGCATTTAATTCAATTCCCAATCTCATTCAGGCAATGAAATAACCAATTAAGCACATTACATATGTGAAAACATTAATCATTTTTTACCCCGACCGGGACTCGAACCTAGGACATATTACTAAGTCAAAGCGCTATCACTACACCACAGAAGGTTAAAAGGAAACCAACCTTATAGCTTATATCTGCTATACTTAGGAATGAACGCATTCTAACTGAATGCCACTATGATCATATTACAGATTCCCCAACCTCACTCGTGGCTTCATTTTAGCATTTAATTCAATTCCCAATCTCATTCGGGCAATGAAATAACCAATTAAGTACATTACATATGTGAAAACATGAATCATTTTTTACCCCGACCGGGCCTCGAACCTAGGACTTATGATTATTAAGTCAAGGTGCTACCACTACTCCACAGAAGGTTAAAATGAATCCAACCTTATAGCTTATATCTGCTATACTTAGGAATGAACGCATTCTAACTGAATGCCACTATGTTCATATTAAAGATTCCCCAACCTCACTCGTGGCTTCATTTTAGCATTTAATTCAATTCCCAATCTCATTCGGGCCATGAAATAACCAATTAAGTACATTACATATGTGAAAACATGAATCATTTTTTACCCCTACCGGGACTCGA
Organism: Halocaridina rubra; assembly: GCA_037179515.1. Taxonomy (NCBI): domain Eukaryota; kingdom Metazoa; phylum Arthropoda; class Malacostraca; order Decapoda; family Atyidae; genus Halocaridina; species Halocaridina rubra. Next base: position 111,511 of record JAXCGZ010013363.1, on the reverse strand, counting down.
ACGTAGGACTTATGATTACTAAGTCAAGGCACTACCACTACACCACAGAAGGTTAAAAGGAATCCATCCTTATAGCTTATATCTGCTATACATAATAATGAACGCATTCTAACTGAATGCTACTATGTTCATATTACAGATTCCCCAACCTCACTCGTGGCTTCATTTTAGCATTTACTTCAATTCCCAATCTCATTCGGGCCATGAAATAACCAATTAAGCACATTACATATGTGAAAACATGAATCATTTTTTACCCCGACCGGGACTCGAACCTAGGACTTATGATTACTAAGTCAAGGCGCTACCACTACACCACAGAAGGTTAAAAGGAATCCAACCTTATATATTGTATCTGCTATACTTAGGAATGAACGCATTCTAACTGAATGCCACTTTGTTCATATTACAGATTCCTTAACCTCACTCGTGGCTTCAATTTAGAATTTAATTCAATTCCCAATCTCATTCGGGCCATGAAATAACCAATTAAGCACATTACATATGTGAAAACATGAATCATTTGTTACCCCGACCGGGACTCGAACCTAGGACTTATGATTACTAAGTCAAGGCGCTACCACTACACCACAGAATGTTAAAAGGAATTCAACCTTATAGCTTATATCTGCTATACTTAGGAATGGACGCATTCTAACTGAATGCCACTATGTTCATATTACAGATTCCCCAACCTCACTCGTGGCTTCATTTTAGCATTTAACTCAATTCCCAATCTCAATCGGGCCATGAAATAACCAATTAAGCACATTACATATGTGAAAACATGAATCATTTTTTACCCCGACCAGGACTCGAACCAAGGACTTATGATTACTAAGTCAAGGCGCTACCACTACACCACAGAAGGTTAAAAGGAATCCAACCTTATAGCTTATATCTGCTATACTTAGGAATGAACGCATTCTAACTGAATGCTACTATGTTCATATTACAGATTCCCCAACCTCACTCGTGGCTACATTTTAGCATTTAATTCAATTCCCTACCTCATTCAGGCCATGAAATAACCAATTAAGCACATTACATATGTGAAAACACGAATAATTTTTCACCCCGACCGGGACTCGAACCTAGGACTTATTACTAAGTCAAAGCCCTATCACTACACCACAGAAGGTTAAAAGGAAACCAGCCTTATAGCTTATATCTGCTATACTTAGGAGTGAACGCATTCTAACTGAATGCCACTATGTTCATATTACAGATTCCCCAACCTCACTCGTGGCTTCATTTTAGCATTTAATTCAATTCCCAATCTCATTCGGGCCATGAAGAAACCAAATAAGTACATTACATATGTGAAAACATGAATAATTTTTTACCCCGACCGGGACTCGAACCTAGGACTTATGATTACTAAGTCAAGGTGCTACCACTACTCCACAGAAGGTTAAAATGAATCCAACCTTATAGCTTATATCTGCTATACTTAGGAGTGAACGCATTCTAACTGAATGCCACTATGTTCATATTACAGATTCCCCAACCTCACTCGTGGCTTCATTTTAGCATTTAATTCAATTCCCAATCTCATTCGGGCCATGAAATAACCAATTAAGTACATTACATATGTGAAAACATGAATAATTTTTTACCCCGACCAGGACTCGAACCTAGGACTTATGATTACTAAATCAAGGTGCTACCACTACTCCACAGAAGGTTAAAATGAATCCAACCTTATAGCTTATATCTGCTATACTTAGGAATGAACGCATTCTAACTGAATGCCACTATGTTCATATTACAGATTCCCCAACCTCACTCGTGGCTTCATTTTAGCATTTAATTCAATTCCCAATCTCATTCGGGCCATGAAATAACCAATTATGCACATTACATATGTAAAAACATGAATCATTTTTTCCCCGACCGGGACTCGAACCTAGGACTTATGATTACTAAGTCAAGGCGCTACCACTACACCACAGCAGGTTAAAAGGAATCCAACCTTATAGCTTATATCCTCTATACTTAGGAATGAACGCATTCTAACTGAATGCTACTATGTTCATATTACAGATTCCCCAACCTCACCAATGGTTTCATTTTGGCATTTAATTCAATTCCCAATCTCATTCGGGCCATGAAATAACCCATTAAGCACATTACATATGTGAAAACATGAATCATTTTTTACCCCGACCGGCACTCGAACCTAGGACTTATGATTACTAAGTCAAGGCGCTACCACTACACCACAGAAGGTTTAAAGGAGTCCAACCTTATAGGTTATATATGCAATACTTAGGAATAAACGCATTCTAACTGAATGCCACTATGTTCATATTACAGATTCCCCAACCTCACTCGAGGCTTCATTTTAGCATTTAATTCAATTCCCAATCTCATTCGGGCCATGAAATAACCAATTAAGCACATTACATATGTGAAAACATGAATCATTTTTTACCCCGACCGGGACTCGAACCTAGGACTTATGATTACTAAGTCAAGGCGCTACCACTACACCACAGAAGGTTTAAAGGAGTCCAACCTTATAGCTTATATCTGCTATACTTAGGAATGAACGCATTCTAACTGAATGCCAATATGTTCAAATTACAGATTCCCCAACCTCACTCGTGGCTTCATTTTAGCATTTAATTCAATTCCCAATCTCATTCAGGCCATTAAAAAACCAATTAAGCACATTACATATGTGAAAACATGAATCATTTTTTACCCCGACCGGGACTCGAACCTAGGACTTATGATTACTAAGTCAAGGTGCTACCACTACACCACAGAAGGTAAAAAGGAATCCAACCTTATAGCTTATATCTGCTATACTTAGGAATGAATGCATTCTAACTGAATGCCACTATGCTCATATTACAGATTCCCCAACCTCACTTGTGGCTTCATTTTAGCACTTAATTCAATTCCCAATCTCATTCGGGCAATGAAATAACCAATTAAGTACATAACATATGTGAAAACATGAATCATTTTTTACCCCAACCGGGACTCAACCTAGGACTTATGATTACTAAGTCAAGGCGCTACCACTACACCACAGAAGGTTAAAAGGAATCCAACCTTATAGCTTATATCTGCTATACTTAGGAATGAACGCATTCTAACTGAATGCCAATATGTTCTTATTACAGATTCCCCAACCTCTCTCGTGGCTTCATTTTAGCATTTAATTCAATTCCCAATCTCATTCGGGCCATGAAATAACCAATTAAGCACATTACCTATGTGAAAACATGAATCATTTTTTACCCCGACCGGGACTCGAACCTAGGACTTATGATTACTAAGTCAAGGCGCTACCACTACACCACAGAAGGCTAAAAGGAATCCAACCTTATAGCTTATATCTGCTATACTTAGGAATGAACGCATTCTAACTGAATGCCAATATGTTCTTATTACAGATTCCCCAACCTCACTCGTGGCTTCATTTTAGCATTTAATTCAATTCCCAATCTCATTCGGGCAATGAAATAACCAATTAAGCACATTACATATGTGAAAACATGAATCATTTTTAACCCCGACCAGGACTCGAACCTAGGACTTATGATTACTAAGTCAAGGCGCTACCACTACACCACAGAAGGTTAAAAGGAATCCAACCTTATAGCTTATATCTGCTATACTTAGGAATGAACGCATTCTAACTGAATGCCACTATGTTCATATTACAGATTCCCCAACCTCACTCGTGGCTTCATTTTAGCATTTAATTCAATTCCCAATCTCATTCGGGCCATGAAATAACCAATTAAGTACATTACATATGTGAAAACATGAATCATTTTTTACCCCGACCGGGCCTCGAACCTTGGACTTATGATTACTAAGTCAAGGTGCTACCACTACTCCACAGAAGGTTAAAAGGAATCCAACCTTATAGCTTGTATCTGCTATACTTAGGAATGAACGCATTCTAACTGAATGCCACTTTGTTCATATTAAAGATTCCCTAACCTCACTCGTGGCTTCAATTTAGAATTTAATTCAATTCCCAATCTCATTCGGGCCATGAAATAACCAATTAAGCACATTACATATGTGAAAACATGAATCATTTGTTACCCCGACCGGGACTCGAACCTAGGACTTATGATTACTAAGTTAAGGCACTACCACTACACCACAGAATGTTAAAAGGAATCCAACCTTATAGCTTATATCTGCTATACTTAGGAATGAACGCATTTTAACTGAATGCCACTATGCTCATATTACAGATTCCCCAACCTCACTCGTGGCTTCATTTTAGCATTTAATTCAATTCCCAATCTCATTCAGGCAATGAAATAACCAATTAAGCACATTACATATGTGAAAACATTAATCATTTTTTACCCCGACCGGGACTCGAACCTAGGACATATTACTAAGTCAAAGCGCTATCACTACACCACAGAAGGTTAAAAGGAAACCAACCTTATAGCTTATATCTGCTATACTTAGGAATGAACGCATTCTAACTGAATGCCACTATGTTCATATTACAGATTCCCCAACCTCACTCGTGGCTTCATTTTAGCATTTAATTCAATTCCCAATCTCATTCGGGCAATGAAATAACCAATTAAGTACATTACATATGTGAAAACATGAATCATTTTTTACCCCGACCGGGCCTCGAACCTAGGACTTATGATTATTAAGTCAAGGTGCTACCACTACTCCACAGAAGGTTAAAATGAATCCAACCTTATAGCTTATATCTGCTATACTTAGGAATGAACGCATTCTAACTGAATGCCACTATGTTCATATTAAAGATTCCCCAACCTCACTCGTGGCTTCATTTTAGCATTTAATTCAATTCCCAATCTCATTCGGGCCATGAAATAACCAATTAAGCACATTACATATGTGAAAACATGAATCATTTTTTACCCCTACCGGGACTCGAACGTAGGACTTATGATTACTAAGTCAAGGCACTACCACTACACCACAGAAGGTTAAAAGGAATCCATCCTTATAGCTTATATCTGCTATACATAATAATGAACGCATTCTAACTGAATGCTACTATGTTCATATTACAGATTCCCCAACCTCACTCGTGGCTTCATTTTAGCATTTACTTCAATTCCCAATCTCATTCGGGCCATGAAATAACCAATTAAGCACATTACATATGTGAAAACATGAATCATTTTTTACCCCGACCGGGACTCGAACCTAGGACTTATGATTACTAAGTCAAGGCGCTACCACTACACCACAGAAGGTTAAAAGGAATCCAACCTTATATATTGTATCTGCTATACTTAGGAATGAACGCATTCTAACTGAATGCCACTTTGTTCATATTACAGATTCCTTAACCTCACTCGTGGCTTCAATTTAGAATTTAATTCAATTCCCAATCTCATTCGGGCCATGAAATAACCAATTAAGCACATTACATATGTGAAAACATGAATCATTTGTTACCCAGACCGGGACTCGAACCTAGGACTTATGATTACTAAGTTAAGGCGCTACCACTACACCACAGAATGTTAAAAGGATTTCAACCTTATAGCTTATATCTGCTATACTTAGGAATGAACGCATTCTAACTGAATGCCACTATGTTCATATTACAGATTCCCCAACCTCACTCGTGGCTTCATTTTAGCATTTAATTCAATTCCCAATCTCATTCGGGCAATGAAATAACCAATTAAGCACATTACATATGTGAAAACATGAATCATTTTTTACCCCGACCAGGACTCGAACCTAGGACTTATGATTACTAAGTCAAGGCGCTACCACTACACCACAGAAGGTTAAAAGGAATCCAACCTTATAGCTTATATCTGCTATACTTAGGAATGAACGCATTCTAACTGAATGCCACTATGTTCATATTACAGATTCCCCAACCTCACTCGTGGCTACATTTTAGCATTTAATTCAATTCCCTACCTCATTCAGGCCATGAAATAACCAATTAAGCACATTACATATGTGAAAACATGAATAATTTTTCACCCCGACCGGGACTCGAACCTAGGACTTATTACTAAGTCAAAGCCCTATCACTACACAACAGAATGTTAAAAGGAAACCAGCCTTATAGCTTATATCTGCTATACTTAGGAATGAACGCATTCTAACTGAATGCCACTATGTTCATATTACAGATTCCCCAACCTCACTTGTGGCTTCATTTTAGCATTTAATTCAATTCCCAATCTCATTCGGGCCATGAAATAACCAATTAAGTACATTACATATGTGAAAACATGAATAATTTTTTACCCCGACCGGGACTCGAACCTAGGACTTATGATTACTAAGTCAAGGTGCTACCACTACTCCACAGAAGGTTAAAATGAATCCAACCTTATAGCTTATATCTGCTATACTTAGGAATGAACGCATTCTAACTGAATGCCACTATGTTCATATTACAGATTCCCCAACCTCACTCGTGGCTTCATTGTAGCATTTAATTCAATTCCCAATCTCATTCGGGCCATGAAATAACCAATTATGCACATTACATATGTAAAAACATGAATCATTTTTTCCCCGACCGGGACTCGAACCTAGGACTTATGATTACTAAGTCAAGGCGCTACCACTACACCAAAGCAGGTTAAAAGGAATCCAATCTTATAGCTTATATCCTCTATACTTAGGAATGAACGCATTCTAACTGAATGCTACTATGTTCATATTACAGATTCCCCAACCTCACCAATGGTTTCATTTTGGCATTTAATTCAATTCCCAATCTCATTCGGGCCATGAAATAACCCATTAAGCACATTACATATGTGAAAACATGAATCATTTTTTACCCGGACCGGGACTCGAACCTAGGACTTATGATTACTAAGTCAAGGCGCTACCACTACACCACAGAAGGTTTAAAGGAGTCCAACCTTATAGCTTATATCTGCTATACTTAGGAATGAACGCATTCTAACTGAATGCCAATATGTTCATATTACAGATTCCCCAACCTCACTCGTGGCTTCATTTTAGCATTTAATTCAATTCCCAATCTCATTCAGGCCATTAAATAACCAATTAAGCACATTACATATGTGAAAACATGAATCATTTTTTACCCCGACCGGGACTCAAACCTAGGACTTATGATTACTAAGTCAAGGTGCTACCACTACACCACCTAAGGTTAAAAGGAATCCAACCTTATAGCTTATATCTGCTATACTTAGGAATGAATGCATTCTAACTGAATGCCACTATGCTCATATTACAGATTCCCCAACCTCACTTGTGGCTTCATTTTAGCACTTAATTCAATTCCCAATCTCATTCGGGCAATGAAATAACCAATTAAGCACATAACATATGTGAAAACATGAATCATTTTTACCCCAACCGGGACTCAACCTAGGACTTATGATTACTAAGTCAAGGCGCTACCACTACACCACAGAAGGTTAAAAGGAATCCAACCTTATAGCTTATATCTGCTATACTTAGGAATGAACGCATTCTAACTGAATGCCAATATGTTCTTATTACAGATTCCCCAACCTCACTCGTGGCTTCATTTTAGCATTTACTTCAATTCCCAATCTCATTCGGGCCATGAAATAACCAATTAAGCACAACACCTATGTGAAAACATGAATCATTTTTTACCCCGACCGGGACTCGAACCTAGGACTTATGATTACTAAGTCAAGGCGCTACCACTACACCACAGAAGGTTAAAAGGAATCCAACCTTATAGCTTGTATCTGCTATACTTAGGAATGAACGCATTCTAACTGAATGCCACTTTGTTCATATTACAGATTCCATAACCTCACTCGTGGCTTCAATTTAGAATTTAGTTCAATTCCCAATCTCATTCTGGCCATGAAATAACCAATTAAGCACATTACATATGTGAAAACATGAATCATTTTTTACCCCGACCGGGACTCGAACCTAGGACTTATGATTACAAAGTTAAGGCGCTACCACTACACCACAGAAGGTTAAAAGGAATCCAACCTTATAGCTTATATCTGCTATGCTTAGGAATGAACGCATTCTAACTGAATGCCACTATGTTCATATTACAGATTCCCCAACCTCACTCGTGGCTTCATTTTAGCATTTAATTCAATTCCCAATTTCATTCGGGCAATGAAATAACCAATTAAGCACATTACATATGTGAAAACATGAATCATTTTTTACCCCGACCAGGACTCGAACCTAGTACTTATGATTACTAAGTCAAGGCGCTACCACTACACCACAGAAAGTTAAAAGGAATCCAACCTTATAGCTTATATCTGCTATACTTAGGAATGAACGCATTCTAACTGAATGCCACTATGTTCATATTACAGATTCCCCAACCTCACTCGTGGCTTCATTTTAGCATTTAATTCAATTCCCAATCTCATTCAGGCCATGAAATAACCAATTAAGCACATTACATATGTGAAAACATGAATAATTTTTTACCCCGACCGGGACTCGAACCTAGGACTTATTACTAAGTCAAAGCGCTATCACTACACCACAGAAGGTTAAAAGGAAACCAACCTTATAGCTTATATCTGCTATACTTAGGAATGAACGCATTCTAACTGAATGCCACTATGTTCATTTTACAGATTCCCCAACCTCACTCGTGGCTTCATTTTAGCATTTAATTCAATTCCCAATCTCATTCGGGCCATGAAATAACCAATTAAGTACATTACATATGTGAAAACATGAATCATTTTTTACCCCGAAAGGGACTCGAACCTAGGACTTATGATTACTAAGTCAAGGTGCTACCACTACTCCACAGAAGGTTAAAAGGAATCCAACCTTATAGCTTGTATCTGCTATACTTAGGAATGAACGCATTCTAACTGAATGCCACTTTGTTCATATTACAGATTCCCTAACCTCACTCGTGGCTTCAATTTAGAATTTAATTCAATTCCCAATCTCATTCGGGCCATGAAATAACCAATTAAGCACATTACATATGTGAAAACATGAATCATTTGTTACCCCGACCGGGACTCGAACCTAGGACTTATGATTACTAAGTTAAGGCGCTACCACTACACCACAGAATGCTAAAAGGAATCCAACCTTATAGCTTATATCTGCTATACTTAGGAATGAACGCATTTTAACTGAATGCCACTATGCTCATATTGCAGATTCCCCAACCTCACTCGTGGCTTCATTTTAGCATTTAATTCAATTCCCAATCTCATTCAGGCAATGAAATAACCAATTAAGCACATTACATATGTGAAAACATGAATCATTTTTTACCCCGACCGGGACTCGAACCTAGAACTTATGATTACTAAGTCAAGGCGCTACCACTACACCACAGAAGGTTAAATGGAATACAGCCTTATAGCATATATCTGCTATACTTAGGAATGGAGGCATTCTAACTGAATGCCACTATGTTCATATTACAGATTCCCCAACCTCACTCGTGGCTTCATTTTAGCATTTAACTCAATTCCCAATCTCAATCGGGCCATGAAATAACCAATTAAGTACATTACATATATGAAAACATGAATAATTTTTTACCCCGACCGGGACTCGAAACTAGAACTTATGATTACTAAGTCAAAGCGCTACCACTACACCACAGAAGGTTAAAAGGAATCCAACCTTTTAGCTTATATCTGCTATACTTAGGAATGAACGCATTCTAACTGAATGCCACTATGTTCATATTACAGATTCCCCAACCTCACTCGTGGCGTCATTTTAGCATTTAATTCAATTCCCAATCTCATTCGGGCTATGAAATAACCAATTAAGCACATTACCTATGTGAAAACATAAATCATTTTTTACCCCGACCGGGACTCCAACCTAGGAATTATGATTGCTAAGTCAAGGCGTTACCACTACACCACAGAAGGTTAAAAGGAATCCAACCTTATAGCTTATATGTGCTATACTTAGGAATGAACGCATTCTAACTGAATGCCACTATGTTCATATTACAGATTCCCCAACCTCACTCGTGGCGTCATTTTAGCATTTAATTCAATTCCCAATCTCATTCGGGCTATGAAATAACCAATTAAGCACATTACCTATGTGAAAACATAAATCATTTTTTACCCCGACCGGGACTCCAACCTAGGAATTATGATTGCTAAGTCAAGGAGTTACCACTACACCACAGAAGGTTAAAAGGAATCCAACCTTATAGCTTATATATGCTATACTTAGGAATGAACGCATTCTAACTGAATGCCAATATGTTCTTATTACAGATTCCCCAACCTCACTCGTGGCTTCATTTTAGCATTTACTTCAATTCCCAATCTCATTCGGGCCATGAAATAACCAATTAAGCACAATACCTATGTGAAAACATGAATAATTTTTTACCCCGACTGGGACTCGAACCTAGGACTTATGATTACTAAGTCAAGGCGCTACCACTACACCACAGAAGGTTAAAAGGATTCCAACCTTATAGCTTGTATCTGCTATACTTTGGAATGAACGCATTCTAACTGAATGCCACTTTGTTCATATTACAGATTCCCTAACCTCACTCGTGGCTTCAATTTAGAATTTAATTCAATTCCCAATCTCATTCGGGCCATGAAATAACCAATTAAGCACATTACATATTTGAAAACATGAATAATTTTTTACCTCGACCCGGACTCGAACCTAGGACTTATGATTACTAAGTTAAGGCGCTACCAATACACCACAGAAGGTTAAAAGGAATCCAACCTTATAGCTTATATCTGCTATACTTAGGAATGAACGCATTCTAACTGAATGCCACTATGTTCATATTACAGATTCCCCAACCTCACTCGTGGCTTCATTTTAGCATTTAATTCAATTCCCAATCTCATTCGGGCAATGAAATAACCAATTAAGCACATTACATATGTGAAAACATGAATCATTTTTTACCCCGACCAGGACTCGAACCTAGTACTTATGATTACTAAGTCAAGGCGCTACCACTACACCACAGAAAGTTAAAAGGAATCCAACCTTATAGCTTATATCTGCTATACTTAGGAATGAACGCATTCTAATTGAATGCCACTATGTTCATATTACAGATTCCCCAACCTCACTCGTGGCTTCATTTTAGCATTTAATTCAATTCCCAATCTCATTCAGGCCATGAAATAACCAATTAAGCACATTACATATGTGAAAACATGAATAATTTTTTACCCCGACCGGGACTCGAACCTAGGACTTATTACTAAGTCAAAGCGCTATCACTACACCACAGAAGGTTAAAAGGAAACCAACCTTATAGCTTATATCTGCTATACTTAGGAATGAACGCATTCTAACTGAATGCCACTATGTTCATATTACAGATTCCCCAACCTCACTCGTGGCTTCATTTTAGCATTTAATTCAATTCCCAATCTCATTCGGGCCATGAAATAACCAATTAAGTACATTACATATGTGAAAACATGAATCATTTTTTACCCCGACCGGGCCTCGAACCTAGGACTTATGATTACTAAGTCAAGATGCTACCACTACTCCACAGAAGGTTAAAAGGAATCCAACCTTATAGCTTGTATCTGCTATACTTAGGAATGAACGCATTTTAACTGAATGCCACTATGCTCATATTACAGATTCCCCAACCTCACTCGTGGCTTCATTTTAGCATTTAATTCAATTCCCAATCTCATTCGGGCAATGAAATAACCAATTAAGCACATTACATATGTGAAAACATGAATCATTTTTTACCCCGACCAGGACTCGAACCTAGGACTTATGATTACTAAGTCAAGGCGCTACCACTACACCACAGAAGGTTAAAAGGAATCCAACCTTATAGCTTATATCTGCTATACTTAGGAATGAACGCATTCTAACTGAATGCCACTATGTTCATATTACAGATTCCCCAACCTCACTCGTGGCTACATTTTAGCATTTAATTCAATTCCCTACCTCATTCAGGCCATGAAATAACCAATTAAGCACATTACATATGTGAAAACATGAATAATTTTTCACCCCGACCGGGACTCGAACCTAGGACTTATTACTAAGTCAAAGCCCTATCACTACACCACAGAATGTTAAAAGGAAACCAGCCTTATAGCTTATATCTGCTATACTTAGGAATGAACGCATTCTAACTGAATGCCACTATGTTCATATTACAGATTCCCCAACCTCATTTGTGGCTTCATTTTAGCATTTAATTCAATTCCCAATCTCATTCGGGCCATGAAATAACCAATTAAGTACATTACATATGTGAAAACATGAATAATTTTTTACCCCGACCGGGACTCGAACCTAGGACTTATGATTACTAAGTCAAGGTGCTACCACTACTCCACAGAAGGTTAAAATGAATCCAACCTTATAGCTTATATCTGCTATACTTAGGAATGAACGCATTCTAACTGAATGCCACTATGTTCATATTACAGATTCCCCAACCTCACTCGTGGCTTCATTGTAGCATTTAATTCAATTCCCAATCTCATTCGGGCCATGAAATAACCAATTATGCACATTACATATGTAAAAACATGAATCATTTTTTCCCCGACCGGGACTCGAACCTAGGACTTATGATTACTAAGTCAAGGCGCTACCACTACACCAAAGCAGGTTAAAAGGAATCCAACCTTATAGCTTATATCCTCTATACTTAGGAATGAACGCATTCTAACTGAATGCTACTATGTTCATATTACAGATTCCCCAACCTCACCAATGGTTTCATTTTGGCATTTAATTCAATTCCCAATCTCATTCGGGCCATGAAATAACCCATTAAGCACATTACATATGTGAAAACATGAATCATTTTTTACCCCGACCGGGACTCGAACCTAGGACTTATGATTACTAAGTCAAGGAGCTACCACTACACCACAGAAGGTTAAAAGGAATCCAACCTTATAGCTTATATCTGCTATACTTAGGAATGAACGCATTCTAACTGAATGCCAATATGTTCATATTACAGATTCCCCAACCTCACTCGTGGCTTCATTTTAGCATTTAATTCAATTCCCAATCTCATTCAGGCCATTAAATAACCAATTAAGCACATTACATATGTGAAAACATGAATCATTTTTTACCCCGACCGGGACTCAAACCTAGGACTTATGATTACTAAGTCAAGGTGCTACCACTACACCACAGAAGGTTAAAAGGAATCCAACCTTATAGCTTATATCTGCTATACTTAGGAATGAATGCATTCTAACTGAATGCCACTATGCTCATATTACAGATTCCCCAACCTCACTTGTGGCTTCATTTTAGCACTTAATTCAATTCCCAATCTCATTCGGGCAATGAAATAACCAATTAAGCACATAACATATGTGAAAACATGAATCATTTTTACCCCAACCGGGACTCGAACCTAGGACTTATTACTAAGTCAAAGCGCTATCACTACACCACAGAAGGTTAAAAGGAAACCAACCTTATAGCTTATATCTGCTATACTTAGGAATGAACGCATTCTAACTGAATGCCACTATGTTCATATTACAGATTCCCCAACCTCACTCGTGGCTTCATTTTAGCATTTAATTCAATTCCCAATCTCATTCGGGCCATGAAATAACCAATTAAGTACATTACATATGTGAAAACATGAATCATTTTTTACCCCGAAAGGGACTCGAACCTAGGACTTATGATTACTAAGTCAAGGTGCTACCACTACTCCACAGAAGGTTAAAAGGAATCCAACCTTATAGCTTGTATCTGCTATACTTAGGAATGAACGCATTCTAACTGAATGCCACTTTGTTCATATTACAGATTCCCTAACCTCACTCGTGGCTTCAATTTAGAATTTAATTCAATTCCCAATCTCATTCGGGCCATGAAATAACCAATTAAGCACATTACATATGTGAAAACATGAATCATTTGTTACCCCGACCGGGACTCGAACCTAGGACTTATGATTACTAAGTTAAGGCGCTACCACTACACCACAGAATGTTAAAAGTAATCCAACCTTATAGCTTATATCTGCTATACTTAGGAATGAACGCATTTTAACTGAATGCCACTATGCTCATATTACAGATTCCCCAACCTCACTCGTGGCTTCATTTTAGCATTTAATTCAATTCCCAATCTCATTCAGGCAATGAAATAACCAATTAAGCACATTACATATGTGAAAACATGAATCATTTTTTACCCCGACCGGGACTCGAACCTAGAACTTATGATTACTAAGTCAAGGCGCTACCACTACACCACAGAAGGTTAAATGGAATACAGCCTTATAGCATATATCTGCTATACTTAGGAATGGACGCATTCTAACTGAATGCCACTATGTTCATATTACAGATTCCCCAACCTCACTCGTGGCTTCATTTTAGCATTTAACTCAATTCCCAATCTCAATCGGGCCATGAAATAACCAATTAAGTACATTACATATATGAAAACATGAATAATTTTTTACCCCGACCGGGACTCGAAACTAGAACTTATGATTACTAAGTCAAAGCGCTACCACTACACCACAGAAGGTTAAAAGGAATCCAACCTTTTAGCTTATATCTGCTATACTTAGGAATGAACGCATTCTAACTGAATGCCACTATGTTCATATTACAGATTCCCCAACCTCACTCGTGGCGTCATTTTAGCATTTAATTCAATTCCCAATCTCATTCGGGCTATGAAATAACCAATTAAGCACATTACCTATGTGAAAACATAAATCATTTTTTACCCCGACCGGGACTCCAACCTAGGAATTATGATTGCTAAGTCAAGGCGTTACCACTACACCACAGAAGGTTAAAAGGAATCCAACCTTATAGCTTATATGTGCTATACTTAGGAATGAACGCATTCTAACTGAATGCCACTATGTTCATATTACAGATTCCCCAACCTCACTCGTGGCGTCATTTTAGCATTTAATTCAATTCCCAATCTCATTCGGGCTATGAAATAACCAATTAAGCACATTACCTATGTGAAAACATAAATCATTTCTTACCCTGACCGGGACTCCAACCTAGGAATTATGATTGCTAAGTCAAGGAGTTACCACTACACCACAGAAGGTTAAAAGGAATCCAACCTTATAGCTTATATGTGCTATACTTAGGAATGAACGCATTCTAATTGAATGCCAATATGTTCTTATTACAGATTCCCCAACCTCACTCGTGGCTTCATTTTAGCATTTACTTCAATTCCCAATCTCATTCGGGCCATGAAATAACCAATTAAGCACAATACCTATGTGAAAACATGAATCATTTTTTACCCCGACCGGGACTCGAACCTAGGACTTATGATTACTAAGTCAAGGCGCTACCACTACACCACAGAAGGTTAAAAGGAATCCAACCTTATAGCTTGTATCTGCTATACTTAGGAATGAACGCATTCTAACTGAATGCCACTTTGTTCATATTACAGATTCCCTAACCTCACTCGTGGCTTCAATTTAGAATTTAATTCAATTCCCAATCTCATTCGGGCCATGAATTAACCAATTAAGCACATTACATATTTGAAAACATGAATAATTTTTTACCTCGACCCGGACTCGAACCTAGGACTTATGATTACTAAGTTAAGGCGCTACCAATACACCACAGAAGGTTAAAAGGAATCCAACCTTATAGCTTATATCTGCTATACTTAGGAATGAACGCATTCTAACTGAATGCCACTATGTTCATATTAAAGATTCCCTACCTCACTTGTGGCTTCATTTTAGCATTTAATGCAATTCTCAATCTCATTCGGACCATGAAATAACCAATTAAGCACATTACATATGTGAAAACATGAATAATTTTTTACCCCGACCGAGACTCGAACCTAGGACTTATGATTACTAAGTCAAGGCGCTACCACTACACCACAGAAGGCTAAAAGGAATCCAACCTTATAGCTTATATCTGCTATACTTAGGAATGAACGCATTCTAACTGAATGCCACTATGTTCATATTACAGATTCCTCAACCTCACTTATGGTTTCAATTTAGCATTTAATTCAATTCCCAATCTCATTCGAGCCATGAAATAACCAATTAAGCACATTACATTTGTGAAAACATGAATCATTTTTTACCCCGACTGGGACTCGAACCTAGGACTTATGATTACTAAGTCAAGGCGCTACCACTACACCACAGTAGGTTAAAAGGAATCCAAACTTATAGCTTATATCTGCTATACTTAGGAATTAACGCATTCTAACTGAATGCCACTATGCTCATATTACAGATTCCCCAACCTCACTCGTGGCTTCATTTTAGCATTTAATTCAATTCCCAAGCTCATTCGGACCATGAAATAACCAATTAAGCACATTACATATGTGAAAACATGAATCATTTTTTACCCCGACCGGGACTCGAAGCTAGGACTTATGATTACTAAGTCAAGACGCTACCACTACACCACAGAAGGTTAAAAGGAATCCAACCTTATAGCTTATATCTGCTATACTTAGGAATGAACGCATTCTAACTGAATGCCACTATTTTCATATTGCAGATTCCCCAAGCTCACTCGTGGCTTCATTTTAGCATTTAATTCAATTCCCAATCTCATTCGGGCTATGAAATAACCAATTAAGCACATTACATATGTGAAAACATGAATCATTTTTTACCCCGACCGGGACTCGAACCTAGGACTTATGATTACTAAGTCAAGGCGCTATAACTACACCACAGAAGGTTAAAAGGAATTCAACCTTATAGCTTATATCTGCTATACTTAGAAATGAGCTCATTCTAACTGAATGCCACTATGTTCATATTACAGATTCCGCAACCTCACTCGTGGCTTCATTTTAGCATTTAATTCAATTCCCAAACTCATTCGGGCCATGAAATAACCAATTAAGCACATTACATATGTGAAAACATGAATCATTTTTTACCCCGACCGGGACTCGAAACTAGGACTTATGATTACTAAGTCAAGGCGCTACCACTACACCACAGAAGGTTAAAAGGAATCCAACCTTATAGCTTATATCTGCTATACTTAGGAATGAACGCATTCTAACTGAATGCCACTATGTTCATATTACAGATTCCCCAACCTCACTCGTGGCTTCATTTTAGCATTTCATTCAATTCCCAATCTCATTCGGGCTATGAAATAACCAATTAAGCACATTTCCTATGTGAAAACATGAATCATTTTTTACCCCGACCGGGACTCCAACATAGTTATAATGATTGCTAAGTCAAGGCGCTACCACTACACCACAGAAGGTTAAAAGGAATCCATCCTTATAGCTTATATCTGCTATACATAATAATGAACGCATTCTAACTGAATGCCAAAATGTTCATAGTACAGATTCCCCAACCTCACTCGTGGCTTCATTTTAGCATTTACTTCAATTCCCAATCTCATTCAGGCCATGAAATAACCAATTAAGCACATTACCTATGTGAAAACATGAATCAATTTTTACCCCGACCGGGGCTCGAACCTAGGACTTATGATTACTAAGTCAAGGCGCTACCACTACACTACAGAAGGTTAAAAGGAATACAACCTTATAGCTTGTATCTGCTATACTTAGGAACGAACGCATTCTAACTGAATGCCACTTTGTTCATATTACAGATTCCCTAACCTCACTCGTGGCTTCAATTTAGAATTTAATTCAATTCCCAATCTCATTCGGGCAATGAAATAACCAATTAAGCACATTACATATGTGAAAACATGAATCATTTTTTACCCCGACCGGGACTCGAACCTAGAACTTATGATTACTAAGTCAAGGCGTTACCACTACACCACAGAAGGTTAAATGGAATACAAGCTTATAACATATATCTGCTATACTTAGGAATGGACGCATTCTAACTGAATGCCACTATGTTCATATTACAGATTCCCCAACCTCACTCGTGGCTTCATTTTAGCATTTAATTCAATTCCCAATCTCAATCGGGCCATGAAATAACCAATTAAGTACATTACATATATGAAAACATGAATAATTTTTTACCCCGACCGGGACTCGAAACTAGAACTTCTGAATACTAAGTCAAGGCGCGACCACTACACCACAGAAGGTTAAAAGGAATCCAACCTTTTAGCTTATATCTGCTATACTTAGGAATTAACGCATTCTAACTGAATGCCACTATGTTCATATTACAGATTCCCCAACCTCACTCGTGACGTCATTTTAGCATTTAATTCAATTCCCAATTTCATTCGGGCTATGAAATAACCAATTAAGCACATTACCTATGTGAAAACATAAATCATTTTTTACCTCGACCGGGACTCCAACCTGGGAATTATGATTGCTAAGTCAAGGCGTTACCACTACACCACAGAAGGTTAAAAGGAATCCAACCTTATAGCTTATATGTGCTATACTTAGGAATGAACGCATTCTAACTGAATGCCACAATGTTCATATTACAGATTCCCCAACCTCACTCGTGGCTTCATTTTAGCATTTAATTCAATTCCCAATCTCTTTCGGGCCATGAAATAACCAATTAAGCACATTACATATGTGAAAACCTGAATCGTTTTTTAACTTGACCGGGACTCGAACCTAGGACTTATGATTACTAAGTCAACGTGCTACCACTACACCACAGAAGGTTAAAAGGAATCCAAATTTATAGCTTATATGTGCTACACTTAGGAATGAACGCATTCTAACTGAATGCCACAATGTTCATATTACAGATTCCCCAACCTCACTCGTGGCTTCATTTTAGCATTTCATTCAATTCCCAATCTCATTCGGGCCATGAAATAACCAATTAAGCACATTACATATGTGAAAACATGAATCATTTTTTAACTTGACCTGGACTCAAACCTAGGAATTATGATTACTAAGTCAAGGCGCTACCACTACACCACAGAGGATTAAAAGGAATCCAACCTTATAGCTTATATCTGCTATACTTAGGAATGAACGCATTCTAACTGAATGCCACTATGTTCATATTACAGATTCCCCAACCTCACTCGTGGCTTCATTTTAGCATTTAATTCAATTCCCAATCTTATTCGGGCCATGAAATAACCAATTAAGTACATTACATATGTGAAAACATGAATCATTTTTTACCCCGACCGGGACTCGAACCTAGGACTTATGATTACTAAGTCAAGGCGCTACCACCACATCACAGATGGTTAAAAGGAATCCAACCTTATAGCTTATATCTGCTATACTTAGGAATGAACTCATTCTAACTGAATGCCACTATGTTCATATTACAGATTCCCCAACCTCACTCGTGGCTTCATTTTAACATTTAATTCAACTTCCAATCTCATTCATGCTATGAAATAACCAATTAAGCACATTACATATGTGAAAACATGAATCATATTTTACCCCGACCGGGACTCGAACCTAGGACTTATGATTACTAAGTCAAGGTGCTACCACTACACCACAGAAGGTTAAAATGAATCCAACCTTATAGCTTATATCTGCTATACTTAGGAATGAACGCATTCTAACTGAATGCTACTATGTTCATATTAAAGATTCCCCAACCTCACTCGTGGCTTCATTTTAGCATTTGATGCAATTCTCAATCTCATTCGGGCCATGAAATAACCAATTAAGCACATTACATATGTGAAAACATGAATCATTTTTTACCCCGACCGGGACTCCAACCTAGGACTTATGATTACTAAGTCAAGGCGCTACCACTACACCACAGAAGGTTAAAATGAATCCAACCTTATAGCTTATGTCTGCTATACTTAGGAATGAACGCATTCTAACTGAATGCCACTATGTTCATATTACAGATTCCTCAACCTCACTTATGGTTTCAATTTAGCATTTAATTCAATTCCCAATCTCATTCGGGCAATGAAATAACCAATTAAGCACATTACATTACTGAAAACATGAATCATTTTTTACCCCGACTGGGACTCGAACCTAGGACTTATGATTACTAAGTCAAGGCGCTACCACTACACCACAGAAGGTTAAAAGGAATCCAAACTTATAGCTTATATCTGCTATACTTTGGAATTAAAGAATTCTAACTGAATGCCACTATGCTCATATTACAGATTCCGCAACCTCACTCGTGGCTTCATTTTAGCATTTAATTCAATTACCAAACTCATTCGGACCATGAAATAACCAATTATGAACATTACATATGTGAAAACATGAATCATTTTTTACCCCGACCGGGACTCGAAACTAGGACTTATGATCACTAAGTCAAGACGCTACCACTACACCACAGAAGGTTAAAAGAAATCCAACCTTATAGCTTATATCTGCTATACTTAGAAATGAGCTCATTCTAACTGAATGCCACTATGTTCATATTACAGATTCCGCAACCTCACTCGTGGCTTCATTTTAGCATTTAATTCAATTCCCAAACTCATTCAAGCCATGAAATAACCAATTAAGCACATTACATATGTGAAAACATGAATAATTTTTTACCCCGACCGGGACTCGAAACTAGGTCTTATGATTACTAAGTCAAGGCGCTACCACTACACCACAGAAGGTTAAAAGGAATCCAACCTTATAGCTTATATCTGCTATACTTAGGAATGAACGCATTCTAACTGAATGCCACTATGTTCATATTACAGATTCCTCAACCTCACTCGTGGCTTCATTTTAGCATTTCATTCAATTCCCAATCTCATTCGGGCTATGAAATAACCAATTAAGCACATTTCCTATGTGAAAACATGAATCATTTTTTACCCCGACCGGGACTCCAACATAGGAATAATGATTGCTAAGTCAAGGCGCTATCACTACACCACAGAAGGTTAAAAGGAATCCAACCTTATAGCTTATATCTGCTATACTTAGGAATGAACGCATTCTAACTGAATGCCACTATGTTCATATTACAGATTCCCAACCTCACTCGTGGCTTCATTTTAGCATTTAATTCAATTCCCAATCTCATTCGGGCCACGAAATAACCAATTAAGCACATTACATATGTGAAAACATGAATCATTTTTTACCCCGACCCGGACTCGAACCTAGGACTTATGATTACTAAGTCAAGGCGCTACCACTACACCACAGAAGGTTAAAAGGAATCCAACCTTATAGCTTATATCTGCTATACTTAGGAATGAACGCATTCTAACTGAATGCCACTATGTTCATATTACAGATTCCTTAACCTCACTAGTGGCTTCATTTTAGCATTTAATTCAATTCCCAATCTCATTCGGGCCATAAAATAACCAATTAAGCACATTACATATGTGAAAACATGAATAATTTTTTACCCCGACCTGGACTCGAGCCTAGGACTTATGATTACTAAGTCAAGGTGCTACCACTACACGACAGAAGTTTAAAAGGAATCCAACCTTATAGCTTATATCTGCTATACTTAGGAATGAATGCATTCTAACTGAATGCCACTATTTTCATATTACAGATTCCGCAACCTCACTCGTGGCTTCATTTTAGCACTTAATTCAATTCCCAATCTCATTCGGGCAATGAAATAACCAATTAAGCACATTACATATGTGAAAACATGAATCATTTTTTACCCCGACCGGGACTCAACCTAGGACTTATGATTACTAAGTCAAGGCGCTACCACTACACCACAGAAGGTTAAAAGGAATCCAACCTTATAGCTTATATCTGCTATACTTAGGAATGAACGCATTCTAACTGAATGCCAATATGTTCATATTACAGATTCCCCAACCTCACTCGTGGCTTCATTTTAGCATTTAATTCAATTCCCAATCTCATTCGGGCCATGAAATAACCAATTAAGCACATTACATATGTGAAAACATGAATCATTTTTTACCCCGACCGGGACTCGAACCTAGGACTTATGATTACTAAGTCAAGGCGCTACCACTACACCACAGAAGGTTAAAAGGATTCCAACCTTATAGCTTATATCTGCTATACTTAGGAATGAACGCATTCTAACTGAATGCCAATATGTTCATATTACAGATTCCCCAACCTCACTCGTGGCTTCATTTTAGCATTTAATTCAATTCCCAATCTCATTCGGGCCATGAAATAACCAATTAAGCACATTACATATGTGAAAACATGAATCATTTTTTACCCTGACCGGGACTCGAACCTAGGACTTATGATTACTAAGTCAAGGCGCTACCACTACACCACAGAAGGTTAAAAGGAATCCAACCTTATAGCTTATATCTGCTATACTTAGGAATGAACGCATTCTAACTGAATGCCACTATGTTCATATTACAGATTCCCCAACCTCACCCGTGACTTCATTTTAGCATTTAATTCAATTCCCAATCTCATTCGGGCCATGAAATAACCAATTAAGCACATTACATATGTGAAAACATGAATCATTTTTTACCCCGACCGGGACTCGAACCTAGGACTTATGATTACTAAGTCAAGGCGCTACCACTACACCACAGAAGGTTAAAAGGATTCCAACCTTATAGCTTATATCTGCTATACTTAGGAATGAACGCATTCTAACTGAATGCCACTATGTTCATATTACAGATTCCCCAACCTCACTCGTGGCTTCATTTTAGCATTTAATTAAATTCCCAATCTCATTCGGGCCATGAAATAAAAAATTAAGCACATTACATATGTGAAAACATGAATCATTTTTTACCCCGACCCGGACTCGAACCTAGGACTTATGATTACTAAGTCAAGGCGCTACCACTACACCACAGAAGGTTAAAAGGAATCCAACCTTATAGCTTATATCTGCTATACTTAGGAATAAACGCATTCTAACTGAATGCCACTATGTTCATATTACAGATTCCCTAACCTCACTAGTGGCTTCATTTTAGCATTTAATTCAATTCCCAATCTCATTCGGGCCATGAAATAACCAGTTAAGCACATTACATATTTGAAAACATGAATCATTTTTTACCTCGACCCGGACTCGAACCTAGGACTTATGATTACTAAGTCAAGGCGCTACCACTACACCACAGAAGGTTAAAAGGAATCCAACCTTATAGCTTATATCTACTATACTTAGGAATGAATGCATTCTAACTGAATGCCACTATGCTCATATTACAGATTCCCCAACCTCACTCGTGGCTTTATTTTAGCACTTAATTCAATTCCCAATCTCATTCAAGCCATGAAATAACCAATTAAGCACATAACATATGTGAAAACATGAATCATTTTTTACCCCGACCGGGACTCAACCTAGGACTTATGATTACTAAGTCAAGGCGCTACCACTACACCACAGAAGGTTAAAAGGAATCCAACCTTATAGCTTATATCTGCTATACTTAGGAATGAACGCATTCTAACTGAATGCCACTATGTTCATATTACAGATTCCCCAACCTCACTCGTGGCTTCATTTTAGCATTTCATTCAATTCCCAATCTCATTCGGGCTATGAAATAACCAATTAAGCACATTTCCTATGTGAAAACATGAATCATTTTTTACCCCGACCGGGACTCAACCTAGGACTTATGATTACTAAGTCAAGGCGCTATCACTACACCACAGAAGGTTAAAAGGAATCCAACCTTATAGCTTATATCTGCTATACTTAGGAATGAATGCATTCTAACTGAATGCCACTATGTTCATATTACAGATTCCCAACCTCACTCGTGGCTTCATTTTAGCATTTAATTCAATTCCCAATCTCATTCGGGCCACGAAATAACCAATTAAGCACATTACATATGTGAAAACATGAATCATTTTTTACCCCGACCCGGACTCGAACCTAGAACTTATGATTACTAAGTCAAGGCGCTACCACTACACCACAGAAGGTTAAAAGGAATCCAACCTTATAGCTTATATTTGCTATACTTAGGAATGAATGCATTCTAACTGAATGCCACTATGTTCATATTACAGATTCCTTAACCTCACTAGTGGCTTCATTTTAGCATTTAATTCAATTCCCAATCTCATTCGGGCCATGAAATAATCAATTAAGCACATTACATATGTGAAAACATGAATAATTTTTTACCCCGACCTGGACTCGAACCTAGGACTTATGATTATTAAGTCAAGGTGCTACCACTACACCACAGAAGTTTAAAAGGAATCCAACCTTATAGCTTATATCTGCTATACTTATGAATGAATGCATTCTAACTGAATGCCACTATTTTCATATTACAGATTCCCCAACCTCACTCGTGGATTCATTTTAGCACTTAATTCAATTCCCAATCTCATTCGGGCAATGAAATAACCAATTAAGCACATTACATATGTGAAAACATGAATCATTTTTTACCCCGACCGGGACTCAACCTAGGACTTATGATTACTAAGTCAAGGCACTACCACTACACCGCAGAAGGTTAAAAGGAATCCAACCTTATAGCTTATATCTGCTATACTTAGGAATGAACGCATTCTAACTGAATGCCAATATGTTCATATTACAGATTCCCCAACCTCACTCGTGGCTTCTTTTTAGCATTTAATTCAATTCCAATCTCATTCGGGCCATGAAATAACCAATTAAGCACATTACATATGTGAAAACATGAATCATTTTTTACCCTGACCGGGACTCGAACCTAGGACTTATGATTACTAAGTCAAGGCGCTACCACTACACCACAGAAGGTTAAAAGGAATCCAACCTTATAGCTTATATCTGCTATACTTAGGAATGAACGCATTCTAACTGAATGCCACTATGTTCATATTACAGATTCCCTAACCTCACCCGTGACTTCATTTTAGCATTTAATTCAATTCCCAATCTCATTCGGGCCATGAAATAACCAATTAAGCACGTTACATATGTGAAACCATGAATCATTTTTTACCCCGACCGGGACTCGAACCTAGGACTTATGATTACTAAGTCAAGGCGCTACCACTACACCAAAGAAGGTTTAAAGGATTCCAACCTTATAGCTTATATCTGCTATACTTAGGAATGAACGCATTCTAACTGAATGCCACTATGTTCATATTACAGATTCCCCAACCTCACTCGTGGCTTCATTTTAGCATTTAATTAAATTCCCAATCTCATTCGGGCCATGAAATAACCAATTAAGCACATTACAAATGTGAAAACATGAATCATTTTTTACCCCGACCCGGACTCGAACCTAGGACTTATGATTACTAAGTCAAGGCGCTACCACTACACCACAGAAGGTTAAAAGGAATCCAACCTTATAGCTTATATCTGCTATACTTAGGAATAAACGCATTCTAACTGAATGCCACTATGTTCATATTACAGATTCCCTAACCTCACTAGTGGCTTCATTTTAGCATTTAATTCAATTCCCAATCTCATTCGGGCCATGAAATAACCAATTAAGCACATTACATATTTGAAAACATGAATAATTTTTTACCTCGACCCGGACTCGAACCTTGGACTTATGATTACTAAGTCAAGGTGCTACCACTACACCACAGAAGGTTAAAAGGAATCCAACCTTATAGCTTATATCTGCTATACTTAGGAATAAACGCATTCTAACTGAATGCCACTATGTTCATATTACAGATTCCCTAACCTCACTAGTGGCTTCATTTTAGCATTTAATTCAATTCCCAATCTCATTCGGGCCATGAAATAACCAATTAAGCACATTACATATTTGAAAACATGAATAATTTTTTACCTCGACCCGGACTCGAACCTAGGACTTATAATTACTAAGTCAAGGCGCTACCACTACACCACAAAAGGTTAAAAGGAATCCAACCTTATAACTTATATCTGCTATACTTAGGAATGAATGCATTCTAACTGAATGCCACTATGCTCATATTACAGATTCCCCAACCTCACTCGTGGCTTCATTTTAGCACTTAATTCAATTCCCAATCTCATTCGGGCAATGAAATAACCAATTAAGCACATAACATATGTGAAAACATGAATCATTTTTTACCCCGACCGGGACTCAACCTAGGACTTATGATTACTAAGTCAAGGCGCTACCACTACACCACAGAAGGTTAAAAGGAATCCAACCTTATAGCTTATATCTGCTATACTTAGGAATGAACGCATTCTAACTGAATGCCAATATGTTCATATTACAGATTCCCCAACCTCACTCGTGGCTTCATTTTAGCATTTACTTCAATTCCCAATCTCATTCGGGCCATGATATAACCAATTAAGCACATTACCTACGTGAAAACATGAATCATTTTTCACCCCGACCGGGACTCGAACCTAGGACTTATGATTACTGTGTCAAGGCGCTACCACTACACCACAGAAGGTTAAAAGGAATCCAACCTTATAGCTTGTATCTGCTATACTTAGGAATGAACGCATTCTAACTGAATGCCACTTTGTTCATATTACAGATTCCCTAACCTCACTCGTGGCTTCAATTTAGAATTTAATTCAATTCCCAATCTCATTCGGGCCATGAAATAACCAATTAAGCACATTACATATGTGAAAACATGAATCATTTGTTACCCCGACCAGGACTCGAACCTAGGACTTATGATTACTAAGTTAAGGCGCTACCACTACACCACAGAATGTTAAAAGGAATCCAACCTTATAGCTTATATCTGCTATACTTAGGAATGAACGCATTCTAACTGAATGCCACTTTGTTCATATTACAGATTCCCCAACCTCACTCGTGGCTTCATTTTAGCATTTAATTCAATTCCCAATCTCATTCGGGCAATGAAATAACCAATTAAGCACATTACATATGTGAAAACATGAATCATTTTTTACCCCGACCGGGACTCGAACCTAGAACTTATGATTACTAAGTCAAGGCGCTACCACTACACCACAGAAGGTTAAATGGAATACAACCTTATAGCATATATCTGCTATACTTAGCAATGGACGCATTCTAACTGAATGCCACTATGTTCATATTACAGATTCCCCATCCTCACTCGTGGCTTCATTTTAGCATTTAATTCAATTCAAAATCTCAATCGGGCCATGAAATAACCAATTAAGTACATTACATATATGAAAACATGAATAATTTTTTACCCCGACCGGGACTCGAAACTAGAACTTATGATTACTAAGTCAAGGCGCTACCACTACACCACAGAAGGTTAAAAGGAATCCAACCTTTTAGCTTATATCTGCTATACTTAGGAATGAACGCATTCTAACTGAATGCCACTATGTTCATATTACAGATTCCCCAACCTCACTCGTGGCTTCATTTTAGCATTTAATTCAATTCCCAATCTCATTCGGGCTATGAAATAACCAATTAAGCACATTACCTATGTGAAAACATAAATCTTTTTTTACCCCGACCGGGACTCCAACCTAGGAATTATGATTGCTAAGTCAAGGTGTTACCACTACACCACAGAAGGTTAAAAGGAATCCAACCTTATAGCTTATATGTGCTATACTTAGGAATGAACGCATTCTAACTGAATGCCACAATGTTCATATTACAGATTCCCCAACCTCACTCGTGGCTTCATTTTAGCATTTAATTCAATTCCCAATCTCATTCGGGCCATGAAATAACCAATTAAGCACATTACATATGTGAAAACATGAATAATTTTTTTAATTGACCGGGACTCGAACCTAGGAATTATGATTACTAAGTCAAGGCGCTACCACTACACCACAGAGGGTTAAAAGGAATACAACCTTATAGCTTATATCTGCTATACTTAGGAATGAACGCATTCTAACTGAATGCCACTATGTTCATATTACAGATTCCCCAACCTCACTCGTGGCTTCATTTTAGCATTTAATTCAATTCCCAATCTTATTCGGGCCATGAAATAACCAATTAAGTACATTACATATTTGAAAACATGAATAATTTTTTACCCCGACTGGGACTCGAACCTAGGACTTATGATTACTTCAAGGCGCTACCACCACATCACAGATGGTTAAAAGGAATCCAACCTTATAGCTTATATCTGCTATACTTAGGAATGAACTCATTCTAACTGAATGCCACTATGTTCATATTACAGATTCCCCAACCTCACTCGTGGCTTCATTTTAGCATTTAATTCAATTTCCAATCACATTCGGGCCAAGAAATAACCAATTAAGTACATTACATATGTGAAAACATGAATAATTTTTTACCCCGACCGGGACTCGAACCTAGGACTTATGATTACTAAGTCAAGGTGCTACCACTACACCACAGAAGGTTAAAATGAATCCAACCTTATAGCTTATATCTGCTATACTTAGGAATGAACGCATTCTAACTGAATGCCACTATGTTCATATTAAAGATTCCCTACCTCACTCGTGGCTTCATTTTAGCATTTGATGCAATTCTCAATCTCATTCGGGCCATGAAATAACCAATTAAGCACATTACATATGTGAAAACATGAATCATTTTTTACCCCGACCGGGACTCAACCTAGGACTTATGATTACTAAGTCAAGGCGCTATCACTACACCACAGAAGGTTAAAAGGAAACCAACCTTATAGCTTATATCTGCTATACTTAGGAATGAACGCATTCTAATTGAATGCCACTATGTTCATATTACAGATTCCCCAAATTCACTCGTGGCTTCATTTTAGCATTTAATTCAATTCCCAATCTCATTCGGGCCATGAAATAACCAATTAAGTACATTACATATGTGAAAACATGAATCATTTTTTACCCCGACCGGGCCTCGAACCTAGGACTTATGATTACTAAGTCAAGATGCTACCACTACTCCACAGAAGGTTAAAAGGAATCCAACCTTATAGCTTGTATCTGCTATACTTAGGAATGAACGCATTCTAACTGAATGCCACTTTGTTCATATTACAGATTCCCTAACCTCACTCGTGGCTTCAATTTAGAATTTAATTCAATTCCCAATCTCATTCGGGCCATGAAATAACCAATTAAGCACATTACATATGTGAAAACATGAATCATTTGTAACCCCGACCGGGACTCGAACCTAGGACTTATGATTACTAAGTTAAGGCGCTACCACTACACCACAGAATGTTAAAAGGAATCCAACCTTATAGCTTATATCTGCTATACTTAGGAATGAACGCATTTTAACTGAATGCCACTATGCTCATATTACAGATTCCCCAACCTCACTCGTGGCTTCATTTTAGCATTTAATTCAATTCCCAATCTCATTCAGACAATGAAATAACCAATTAAGCACATTACATATGTGAAAACATGAATCATTTTTTACCCCGACCGGGACTCGAAACTAGAACTTATGATTACTAAGTCAAAGCGCTGCCACTACACCACAGAAGGTTAAAAGGAATCCAACCTTTTAGCTTATATCTGCTATACTTAGGAATGAACGCATTCTAACTGAATGCCACTATGTTCATATTACAGATTCCCCAACCTCACTCGTGGCGTCATTTTAGCATTTAATTCAATTCCCAATCTCATTCGGGCTATGAAATAACCAATTAAGCACATTACCTATGTGAAAACATAAATCATTTTTTACCCCGACCGGGACTCCAACCTAGGAATTATGATTGCTAAGTCAAGGCGTTACCACTACACCACAGAAGGTTAAAAGGAATCCAACCTTATAGCTTATATGTGCTATAATTAGGAATGAACGCATTCTAACTGAATGCCAATATGTTCATATTACAGATTCCCCAACCTCACTCGTGGCTTCATTTTAGCATTTAATTCAATTCCCAATCTCATTCGGGCCATGAAATAACCAATTAAGCACATTACATATGTGAAAACATGAATTATTTTTTAACTTGACCGGGACTCGAACCTAGGACTTATGATTACTAAGTCAAGGTGCTACCACTACACCACAGAAGGTTAAAAGGAATCCAAATTTATAGCTTATATGTGCTATACTTAGGAATGAACGCATTCTAACTGAATGCCACAATGTTCATATTACAGATTCAACAACCTCACTCGTGGCTTCATTTTAGCATTTAATTCAATTCCCAATCTCATCCGGGCCATGAAATAACCAATTAAGCACATTACATATGTGAAAACATGAATCATTTTTTACCCCGACCAGGACTCGAACCTAGGACTTATGATTACTAAGTCAAGGCGCTACCACTACACCACAGAAGGTTAAAAGGAATCCAAATTTATAGCTTATATGTGCTATACTTAGGAATGAACGCATTCTAACTGAATGCCACAATGTTCATATTACAGATTCCCCAGCCTCACCCGTGGCTTCATTTTAGCATTTAATTCAATTCACAATCTCATTCGGGCCATGAAATAACCAATTAAGCACATTACATATGTGAAAACATGAATCATTTTTTAACTTGACCGGGACTCGAACCTAGGAATTATGATTACTAAGTCAAGGTGCTACCACTACACCACAGAAGGTTAAAAGGAATCCAACCTTATAGCTTATATCTGCTATACTTAGGAATGAACGCATTCTAACTGAATGCCACTATGTTCATATTACAGATTCCCCAACCTCACTCGTGGCTTCATTTTAGCATTTAATTCAATTCCCAATCTTATTCGGGCCATGAAATAATCAATTAAGTACATTACATATTTGAAAACATGAATCATTTTTTACCCTGACCGGGACTCGAACCTAGGACTTATGATTACTAAGTCAAGGCGCTACCACTACATCACAGATGGTTAAAAGGAATCCAACCTTATAGCTTATATCTGCTATACTTAGGAATGAACTCATTCTAACTGAATGCCACTATGTTCATATTACAGATTCCCCAACCTCACTCGTGGCTTCATTTTAGCATTTAATTCAATTTCCAATCTCATTCGGGCCATGAAATAACCAATTAAGCACATTACATATTTGAAAACATGAATCATTTTTTACCCCGACCGGGACTCGAACCTAGGACTTATGATTACTAAGTCAAGGTGCTACCACTACACCATGGAAGGTTAAAATGAATCCAACCTTATAGCTTATATCTGCTTTACTTAGGAATGAACGCATTCTAACTGAATGCCACTATGTTCATATTAAAGATTCCTTACCTCACTCGTGGCTTCATTTTAGCATTTAATGCAATTCTCACTCTCATTCGGACCATGAAATAACCAATTAAGCACATTACATATGTGAAAACATGAATCATTTTTTACCCCGACCGAGACTCGAACCTAGGACTTATGATTACTAAGTCAAGGCGCTACCACTACACCACAGAAGGCTAAAAGGAATCCAACCTTATAGCTTATATCTGCTATACTTAGGAATGAAGGCATTCTAACTGAATGCCACTATGTTCATATTACAGATTCCTCAACCTCACTTATGGTTTCAATTTAGCATTTAATTCAATTCCCAATCTCATTCGAGCCATGAAATAACCAATTAAGCACATTACATTTGTGAAAACATGAATCATTTTTTACCCCGACTGGGACTCGAACCTAGGACTTATGATTACTAAGTCAAGGCGCTACCACTACACCACAGAAGGTTAAAAGGAATCCAAACTTATAGCTTATATCTGCTATACTTAGGAATTAACGCATTCTAACTGAATGCCACTATGCTCATATTACAGATTCCCCAACCTCACTCGTGGCTTCATTTTAGCATTTAATTCAATTCCCAAGCTCATTCGGACCATGAAATAACCAATTAAGCACATTACATATGTGAAAACATGAATCATTTTTTACCCTGACCGGGACTCGAAGCTAGGACTTATGATTACTAAGTCAAGACGCTACCACTACACCACAGAAGGTTAAAAGGAATCCAACCTTATAGCTTATATCTGCTATACTTAGGAATGAACGCATTCTAACTGAATGCCACTATTTTCATATTGCAGATTCCCCAAGCTCACTCGTGGCTTCATTTTAGCATTTAATTCAATTCCCAATCTCATTCGGGCTATGAAATAACCAATTAAGCACATTACATATGTGAAAACATGAATCATTTTTTACCCCGACCGGGACTCGAACCTAGGACTTATGATTACTAAGTCAAGGCGCTATAACTACACCACAGAAGGTTAAAAGGAATTCAACCTTATAGCTTATATCTGCTATACTTAGAACTGAGCTCATTCTAACTGAATGCCACTATGTTCATATTACAGATTCCGCAACCTCACTCGTGGCTTCATTTTAGCATTTAATTCAATTCCCAAACTCATTCGGGCCATGAAATAACCAATTAAGCACATTACATATGTGAAAACATGAATCATTTTTTACCCCGACCGGGACTCGAAACTAGGACTTATGATTACTAAGTCAAGGCGCTACCACTACACCACAGAAGGTTAAAAGGAATCCAACCTTATAGCTTATATCTGCTATACTTAGGAATGAACGCATTCTAACTGAATGCCACTATGTTCATATTACAGATTCCCCAACCTCACTCGTGGCTTCATTTTAGCATTTCATTCAATTCCCAATCTCATTCGGGCTATGAAATAACCAATTAAGCACATTTCCTATGTGAAAACATGAATCATTTTTTACCCCGACCGGGACTCCAACATAGTAATAATGATTGCTAAGTCAAGGCACTACCACTACACCACAGAAGGTTAAAAGGAATCCATCCTTATAGCTTATATCTGCTATACATAATAATGAACGCATTCTAACTGAATGCCAAAATGTTCATAGTACAGATTCCCCAACCTCACTCATGGCTTCATTTTAGCATTTACTTCAATTCCCAATCTCATTCAGGCCATGAAATAACCAATTAAGCACATTACCTATGTGAAAACATGAATCAATTTTTACCCCGACCGGGACTCGAACCTAGGACTTATGATTACTAAGTCAAGGCGCTACCACTACACCACAGAAGGTTAAAAGGAATACAACCTTATAGCTTGTATCTGCTATACTTAGGAACGAACGCATTCTAACTGAATGCCACTTTGTTCATATTACAGATTCCCTAACCTCACTCGTGGCTTCAATTTAGAATTTAATTCAATTCCCAATCTCATTCGGGCAATGAAATAACCAATTAAGCACATTACATATGTGAAAACATGAATCATTTTTTACCCCGACCGGGACTCGAACCTAGAACTTATGATTACTAAGTCAAGGCACTACCACTACACCACAGAAGGTTAAATGGAATACAAGCTTATAACATATATCTGCTATACTTAGGAATGGACGCATTCTAACTGAATGCCACTATGTTCATATTACAGATTCCCCAACCTCACTCGTGGCTTCATTTTAGCATTTAATTCAATTCCCAATCTCAATCGGGCCATGAAATAACCAATTAAGTACATTACATATATGAAAACATGAATAATTTTTTACCCCGACCGGGACTCGAAACTAGAACTTATGAATACTAAGTCAAGGCGCTACCACTACACCACAGAAGGTTAAAAGGAATCCAACCTTTTAGCTTATATCTGCTATACTTAGGAATTAACGCATTCTAACTGAATGCCACTATGTTCATATTACAGATTCCCCAACCTCACTCGTGACGTCATTTTAGCATTAAATTCAATTCCCAATTTCATTCGGGCTATGAAATAACCAATTAAGCACATTACCTATGTGAAAACATAAATCATTTTTTACCTCGACCGGGACTCCAACCTGGGAATTATGATTGCTAAGTCAAGGCGTTACCACTACACCACAGAAGGTTAAAAGGAATCCAAATTTATAGCTTATATGTGCTACACTTAGGAATGAACGCATTCTAACTGAATGCCACAATGTTCATATTACAGATTCCCCAACCTCACTCGTGGCTTCATTTTAGCATTTCATTCAATTCCCAATCTCATTCGGGCCATGAAATAACCAATTAAGCACATTACATATGTGAAAACATGAATCATTTTTTAACTTGACCTGGACTCAAACCTAGGAATTATGATTACTAAGTCAAGGCGCTACCACTACACCACAGAGGGTTAAAAGGAATCCAACCTTATAGCTTATATCTGCTTTACTTAGGAATGAACGCATTCTAACTGAATGCCACTATGTTCATATTACAGATTCCCCAACCTCACTCGTGGCTTCATTTTAGCATTTAATTCAATTCCCAACCTTATTCGGGCCATGAAATAACCAATTAAGTACATTACATATGTGAAAACATGAATCATTTTTTACCCCGACCGGGACTCGAACCTAGGACTTATGATTACTAAGTCAAGGCGCTACCACCACATCACAGATGGTTAAAAGGAATCCAACCTTATAGCTTATATCTGCTATACTTAGGAATGAACTCATTCTAACTGAATGCCACTATGTTCATATTACAGATTCCCCAACCTCACTCGTGGCTTCATTTTAACATTTAATTCAATTTCCAATCTCCTTCATGCTATGAAATAACCAATTAAGCACATTACATATCTGAAAACATGAATCATTTTTTACCCCGACCGGGACTCGAACCTAGGACTTATGATTACTAAGTCAAGGTGCTACCACTACACCACAGAAGGTTAAAATGAATCCAACCTTATAGCTTATATCTGCTATACTTAGGAATGAACGCATTCTAACTGAATGCTACTATGTTCATATTAAAGATTCCCCAACCTCACTCGTGGCTTCATTTTAGCATTTGATGCAATTCTCAATCTCATTCGGGCCATGAAATAACCAATTAAGCACATTACATATGTGAAAACATGAATCATTTTTTACCCCGACCGGGACTCGAACCTAGGACTTATGATTACTAAGTCAAGGCGCTACCACTACACCACAGAAGGTTAAAATGAATCCAACCTTATAGCTTATGTCTGCTATACTTAGGAATGAACGCATTCTAACTGAATGCCACTATGTTCATATTACAGATTCCTCAACCTCACTTATGGTTTCAATTTAGCATTTAATTCAATTCCCAATCTCATTCGGGCAATGAAATAACCAATTAAGCACATTACATTACTGAAAACATGAATCATTTTTTACCCCGACTGGGACTCGAACCTAGGACTTATGATTACTAAGTCAAGGCGCTACCACTACACCACAGAAGGTTAAAAGGAATCCAAACTTATAGCTTATATCTGCTATACTTAGGAATTAAAGAATTCTAACTGAATGCCACTATGCTCATATTACAGATTCCGCAACCTCACTCGTGGCTTCATTTTAGCATTTAATTCAATTACCAAACTCATTCGGACCATGAAATAACCAATTATGAACATTACATATGTGAAAACATGAATCATTTTTTACCCCGACCGGGACTCGAAACTAGGACTTATGATCACTAAGTCAAGACGCTACCACTACACCACAGAAGGTTAAAAGAAATCCAACCTTATAGCTTATATCTGCTATACTTAGAAATGAGCTCATTCTAACTGAATGCCACTATGTTCATATTACAGATTCCGCAACCTCACTCGTGGCTTCATTTTAGCATTTAATTCAATTCCCAAACTCATTCAAGCCATGAAATAACCAATTAAGCACATTACATATGTGAAAACATGAATAATTTTTTACCCCGACCGGGACTCGAAACTAGGTCTTATGATTACTAAGTCAAGGCGCTACCACTACACCACAGAAGGTTAAAAGGAATCCAACCTTATAGCTTATATCTGCTATACTTAGGAATGAACGCATTCTAACTGAATGCCACTATGTTCATATTACAGATTCCTCAACCTCACTCGTGGCTTCATTTTAGCATTTCATTCAATTCCCAATCTCATTCGGGCTATGAAATAACCAATTAAGCACATTTCCTATGTGAAAACATGAATCATTTTTTACCCCGACCGGGACTCCAACATAGGAATAATGATTGCTAAGTCAAGGCGCTATCACTACACCACAGAAGGTTAAAAGGAATCCAACCTTATAGCTTATATCTGCTATACTTAGGAATGAACGCATTCTAACTGAATGCCACTATGTTCATATTACAGATTCCCAACCTCACTCGTGGCTTCATTTTAGCATTTAATTCAATTCCCAATCTCATTCGGGCCACGAAATAACCAATTAAGCACATTACATATGTGAAAACATGAATCATTTTTTACCCCGACCCGGACTCGAACCTAGGACTTATGATTACTAAGTCAAGGCGCTACCACTACACCACAGAAGGTTAAAAGGAATCCAACCTTATAGCTTATATCTGCTATACTTAGGAATGAACGCATTCTAACTGAATGCCACTATGTTCATATTACAGATTCCTTAACCTCACTAGTGGCTTCATTTTAGCATTTAATTCAATTCCCAATCTCATTCGGGCCATAAAATAACCAATTAAGCACATTACATATGTGAAAACATGAATAATTTTTTACCCCGACCTGGACTCGAGCCTAGGACTTATGATTACTAAGTCAAGGTGCTACCACTACACCACAGAAGTTTAAAAGGAATCCAACCTTATAGCTTATATCTGCTATACTTAGGAATGAATGCATTCTAACTGAATGCCACTATTTTCATATTACAGATTCCGCAACCTCACTCGTGGCTTCATTTTAGCACTTAATTCAATTCCCAATCTCATTCGGGCAATGAAATAACCAATTAAGCACATTACATATGTGAAAACATGAATCATTTTTTACCCCGACCGGGACTCAACCTAGGACTTATGATTACTAAGTCAAGGCGCTACCACTACACCACAGAAGGTTAAAAGGAATCCAACCTTATAGCTTATATCTGCTATACTTAGGAATGAACGCATTCTAACTGAATGCCAATATGTTCATATTACAGATTCCCCAACCTCACTCGTGGCTTCATTTTAGCATTTAATTCAATTCCCAATCTCATTCGGGCCATGAAATAACCAATTAAGCACATTACATATGTGAAAACATGAATCATTTTTTACCCTGACCGGGACTCGAACCTAGGACTTATGATTACTAAGTCAAGGCGCTACCACTACACCACAGAAGGTTAAAAGGAATCCAACCTTATAGCTTATATCTGCTATACTTAGGAATGAACGCATTCTAACTGAATGCCACTATGTTCATATTACAGATTCCCCAACCTCACCCGTGACTTCATTGTAGCATTTAATTCAATTCCCAATCTCATTCGGGCCATGAAATAACCAATTAAGCACATTACATATGTGAAAACATGAATCATTTTTTACCCCGACCGGGACTCGAACCTAGGACTTATGATTACTAAGTCAAGGCGCTACCACTACACCACAGAAGGTTAAAAGGATTCCAACCTTATAGCTTATATCTGCTATACTTAGGAATGAACGCATTCTAACTGAATGCCACTATGTTCATATTACAGATTCCCCAACCTCACTCGTGGCTTCATTTTAGCATTTAATTAAATTCCCAATCTCATTCGGGCCATGAAATAAAAAATTAAGCACATTACATATGTGAAAACATGAATCATTTTTTACCCCGACCCGGACTCGAACCTAGGACTTATGATTACTAAGTCAAGGCGCTACCACTACACCACAGAAGGTTAAAAGGAATCCAACCTTATAGCTTATATCTGCTATACTTAGGAATAAACGCATTCTAACTGAATGCCACTATGTTCATATTACAGATTCCCTAACCTCACTAGTGGCTTCATTTTAGCATTTAATTCAATTCCCAATCTCATTCGGGCCATGAAATAACCAGTTAAGCACATTACATATTTGAAAACATGAATAATTTTTTACCTCGACCCGGACTCGAACCTAGGACTTATGATTACTAAGTCAAGGCGCTACCACTACACCACAGAAGGTTAAAAGGAATCCAACCTTATAGCTTATATCTGCTATACTTAGGAATGAATGCATTCTAACTGAATGCCACTATGCTCATATTACAGATTCCCCAACCTCACTCGTGGCTTCATTTTAGCACTTAATTCAATTCCCAATCTCATTCAAGCCATGAAATAACCAATTAAGCACATAACATATGTGAAAACATGAATCATTTTTTACCCCGACCGGGACTCAACCTAGGACTTATGATTACTAAGTCAAGGCGCTACCACTACACCACAGAAGGTTAAAAGGAATCCAACCTTATAGCTTATATCTGCTATACTTAGGAATGAACGCATTCTAACTGAATGCCACTATGCTCATATTACAGATTCCCCAACCTCACTCGTGGCTTCATTTTAGCATTTCATTCAATTCCCAATCTCATTCGGGCTATGAAATAACCAATTAAGCACATTTCCTATGTGAAAACATGAATCATTTTTTACCCCAACCGGGACTCCAACATAGGAATAATGATTGCTAAGT
The DNA here is from genome assembly GCA_037179515.1 of Halocaridina rubra. NCBI lineage: Eukaryota > Metazoa > Arthropoda > Malacostraca > Decapoda > Atyidae > Halocaridina > Halocaridina rubra. The sequence continues at coordinate 73,313 of JAXCGZ010013363.1, read as the reverse complement.
CAAGGCGCTATCACTACACCACAGAAGGTTAAAAGGAATCCAACCTTATAGCTTATATCTGCTATACTTAGGAATGAATGCATTCTAACTGAATGCCACTATGTTCATATTACAGATTCCCAACCTCACTCGTGGCTTCATTTTAGCATTTAATTCAATTCCCAATCTCATTCGGGCCACGAAATAACCAATTAAGCACATTACATATGTGAAAACATGAATCATTTTTTACCCCGACCCGGACTCGAACCTAGAACTTATGATTACTAAGTCAAGGCGCTACCACTACACCACAGAAGGTTAAAAGGAATCCAACCTTATAGCTTATATTTGCTATACTTAGGAATGAACGCATTCTAACTGAATGCCACTATGTTCATATTACAGATTCCTTAACCTCACTAGTGGCTTCATTTTAGCATTTAATTCAATTCCCAATCTCATTCGGGCCATGAAATAATCAATTAAGCACATTACATATGTGAAAACATGAATAATTTTTTACCCCGACCTGGACTCGAACCTAGGACTTATGATTATTAAGTCAAGGTGCTACCACTACACCACAGAAGATTAAAAGGAATCCAACCTTATAGCTTATATCTGCTATACTTAGGAATGAATGCATTCTAACTGAATGCCACTATTTTCATATTACAGATTCCCCAACCTCACTCGTGGATTCATTTTAGCACTTAATTCAATTCCCAATCTCATTCGGGCAATGAAATAACCAATTAAGCACATTACATATGTGAAAACATGAATCATTTTTTACCCCGACCGGGACTCAACCTAGTACTTATGATTACTAAGTCAAGGCACTACCACTACACCGCAGATGGTTAAAAGGAATCCAACCTTATAGCTTATATCTGCTATACTTAGGAATGAACGCATTCTAACTGAATGCCAATATGTTCATATTACAGATTCCCCAACCTCACTCGTGGCTTCTTTTTAGCATTTAATTCAATTCCCAATCTCATTCGGGCCATGAAATAACCAATTAAGCACAATACATATGTGAAAACATGAATCATTTTTTACCCTGTTCGGGACTCGAACCTAGGACTTATGATTACTAAGTCAAGGCGCTACCACTACACCACAGAAGGTTAAAAGGAATCCAACCTTATAGCTTATATCTGCTATACTTAGGAATGAACGCATTCTAACTGAATGCCACTATGTTCATATTACAGATTCCCTAACCTCACCCGTGACTTCATTTTAGCATTTAATTCAATTCCCAATCTCATTCGGGCCATGAAATAACCAATTAAGCACGTTACATATGTGAAACCATGAATCATTTTTTACCCCGACCGGGACTCGAACCTAGGACTTATGATTACTAAGTCAAGGCGCTACCACTACACCAAAGAAGGTTAAAAGGATTCCAACCTTATAGCTTATATCTGCTATACTTAGGAATGAACGCATTCTAACTGAATGCCACTATGTTCATATTACAGATTCCCCAACCTCACTCGTGGCTTCATTTTAGCATTTAATTAAATTCCCAATCTCATTCGGGCCATGAAATAACCAATTAAGCACATTACAAATGTGAAAACATGAATCATTTTTTACCCCGACCCGGACTCGAACCTAGGACTTATGATTACTAAGTCAAGGCGCTACCACTACACCACAGAAGGTTAAAAGGAATCCAAATTTATAGCTTATATCTGCTATACTTAGGAATAAACGCATTCTAACTGAATGCCACTATGTTCATATTACAGATTCCCTAACCTCACTAGTGGCTTCATTTTAGCATTTAATTCAATTCCCAATCTCATTCGGGCCATGAAATAACCAATTAAGCACATTACATATTTGAAAACATGAATAATTTTTTACCTCGACCCGGACTCGAACCTTGGACTTATGATTACTAAGTCAAGGTGCTACCACTACACCACAGAAGGTTAAAAGGAATCCAACCTTATAGCTTATATCTGCTATACTTAGGAATAAACGCATTCTAACTGAATGCCACTATGTTCATATTACAGATTCCCTAACCTCACTAGTGGCTTCATTTTAGCATTTAATTCAATTCCCAATCTCATTCGGGCCATGAAATAACCAATTAAGCACATTACATATTTGAAAACATGAATAATTTTTTACCTCGACCCGGACTCGAACCTAGGACTTATAATTACTAAGTCAAGGCGCTACCACTACACCACAAAAGGTTAAAAGGAATCCAACCTTATAACTTATATCTGCTATACTTAGGAATGAATGCATTCTAACTGAATGCCACTATGCTCATATTGCAGATTCCCCAACCTCACTCGTGGCTTCATTTTAGCACTTAATTCAATTCCCAATCTCATTCGGGCAATGAAATAACCAATTAAGCACATATCATATGTGAAAACATGAATCATTTTTTACCCCGACCGGGACTCAACCTAGGACTTATGATTACTAAGTCAAGGCGCTACCACTACACCACAGAAGGTTAAAAGGAATCCAACCTTATAGCTTATATCTGCTATACTTAGGAATGAACGCATTCTAACTGAATGCCAATATGTTCATATTACAGATTCCCCAGCCTCACTCGTGGCTTCATTTTAGCATTTACTTCAATTCCCAATCTCATTCGGGCCATGATATAACCAATTAAGCACATTACCTACGTGAAAACATGAATCATTTTTCACCCCGACCGGGACTCGAACCTAGGACTTATGATTACTGTGTCAAGGCGCTACCACTACACCACAGAAGGTTAAAAGGAATCCAACCTTATAGCTTGTATCTGCTATACTTAGGAATGAACGCATTCTAACTGAATGCCACTTTGTTCATATTACAGATTCCCTAACCTCACTCGTGGCTTCAATTTAGAATTTAATTCAATTCCCAATCTCATTCGGGCCATGAAATAACCAATTAAGCACATTACATATGTGAAAACATGAATCATTTGTTACCCCGACCAGGACTCGAACCTAGGACTTATGATTACTAAGTTAAGGCGCTACCACTACACCACAGAATGTTAAAAGGAATCCAACCTTATAGCTTATATCTGCTATACTTAGGAATGAACGCATTCTAACTGAATGCCACTTTGTTCATATTACAGATTCCCCAACCTCACTCGTGGCTTCATTTTAGCATTTAATTCAATTCCCAATCTCATTCGGGCAATGAAATAACCAATTAAGCACATTACATATGTGAAAACATGAATCATTTTTTACCCCGACCGGGACTCGAACCTAGAACTTATGATTACTAAGTCAAGGCGCTACCACTACACCACAGAAGGTTAAATGGAATACAAGCTTATAGCATATATCTGCTATACTTAGCAATGGACGCATTCTAACTGAATGCCACTATGTTCATATTACAGATTCCCCAACCTCACTTGTGGCTTCATTTTAGCATTTAATTCAATTCAAAATCTCAATCGGGCCATGAAATAACCAATTAAGTACATTACATATATGAAAACATGAATAATTTTTTACCCCGACCGGGACTCGAAACTAGAACTTATGATTACTAAGTCAAGGCGCTACCACTACACCACAGAAGGTTAAAAGGAATCCAACCTTTTAGCTTATATCTGCTATACTTAGGAATGAACGCATTCTAACTGAATGCCACTATGTTCATATTACAGATTCCCCAACCTCACTCGTGGCTTCATTTTAGCATTTAATTCAATTCCCAATCTCATTCGGGCTATGAAATAACCAATTAAGCACATTACCTATGTGAAAACATAAATCTTTTTTTACCCCGACCGGGACTCCAACCTAGGAATTATGATTGCTAAGTCAAGGTGTTACCACTACACCACAGAAGGTTAAAAGGAATCCAACCTTATAGCTTATATGTGCTATACTTAGGAATGAACGCATTCTAACTGAATGCCACAATGTTCATATTACAGATTCCCCAACCTCACTCGTGGCTTCATTTTAGCATTTAATTCAATTCCCAATCTCATTCGGGCCATGAAATAACCAATTAAGCACATTACATATGTGAAAACATGAATCATTTTTTAACTTAACTGGGACTCGAACCTAGGACTTATGATTACTAAGTCAAGGTGCTACCACTACACCACAGAAGGTTAAAAGGAATCCAAATTTATAGCTTATATCTGCTATACTTAGGAATGAACGCATTCTAACTGAATGCCACAATGTTCATATTACAGATTCCCCAACCTCACTCGTGGCTTCATTTTAGCATTTAATTCAATTCCCAATCTCATTCGGGCCATGAAATAACCAATTAAGCACATTACATATGTGAAAACATGAATAATTTTTTAGATTGACCGGGACTCGAACCTAGGAATTATGATTACTAAGTCAAGGCGCTACCACTACACCACAGAGGGTTAAAAGGAATACAACCTTTTAGCTTATATCTGCTATACTTAGGAATGAACGCATTCTAACTGAATGCCACTATGTTCATATTACAGATTCCCCAACCTCACTCGTGGCTTCATTTTAGCATTTAATTCAATTCCCAATCTTATTCGGGCCATGAAATAACCAATTAAGTACATTACATATTTGAAAACATGAATAATTTTTTACCCCGACCGGGACTCGAACCTAGGACTTATGATTACTTCAAGGCGCTACCACCACATCACAGATGGTTAAAAGGAATCCAACCTTATAGCTTATATCTGCTATACTTAGGAATGAACTCATTCTAACTGAATGCCACTATGTTCATATTACAGATTCCCCAACCTCACTCGTGGCTTCATTTTAGCATTTAATTCAATTTCCAATCACATTCGGGCCAAGAAATAACCAATTAAGCACATTACATATGTGAAAACATGAATAATTTTTTACCCCGACCGGGACTCGAACCTAGGACTTATGATTACTAAGTCAAGGTGCTACCACTACACCACAGAAGGTTAAAATGAATCCAACCTTATAGCTTATATCTGATATACTTAGGAATGAACGCATTCTAACTGAATGCCACTATGTTCATATTACAGATTCCTCAACCTCACTTATGGTTTCAATTTAGCATTTAATATAATTCCCAATCTCATTCGGGCCATGAAATAACCAATTAAGCACATTACATATGTGAAAACATGAATCATTTTTTACCCCGACCGGGACTCGAACCTAGGACTTATGATTACTAAGTCAAGGCGCTACCACTACACCACAGAAGGTTAAAAGGAATCCAACCTTATAGCTTATATCTGATATACTTAGGAATGAACGCATTCTAACTGAATGCCACTATGTTCATATTACAGATTCCTCAACCTCACTTATGGTTTCAATTTAGCATTTAATATAATTCCCAATCTCATTCGGGCCATGAAATAACCAATTAAGCACATTACATATGTGAAAACATGAATCATTTTTTACCCCGACTGGGACTCGAACCTAGGACTTATGATTACTAAGTCAAGGCTCTACCACTACACCACAGAAGGTTAAAAGGAATCCAAACTTATAGCTTATATCTGCTATACTTAGGAATTAACGCATTCTAACTGAATGCCACTATGCTCATATTACAGATTCCGCAACCTCACTCGTGGCTTCATTTTAGCATTTAATTCAATTCCCAAACTCATTCGTACCATGAAATAACCAATTAAGAACATTACATATGTGAAAACATGAATCATTTTTTACCTTGACCGGGACTCGAAACTAGGACTTATGATTACTAAGTCAAGACGCTACCACTACACCACAGAAGGTTAAAAGGAATCCAACCTTATAGCTTATATCTGCTATACTTAGGAATGAACGCATTCTAACTGAATGCCACTATTTTCATATTGCAGATTCCCTAACCTCACTCGTGGCTTCATTTTAGCATTTAATTCAATTTCCAATCTCATTCGGGCTATGAAATAACCAATTAAGCACATTACATATGTGAAAACATGAATCATTTTTTAAACCAACCGGGACTCGAACCTAGGACTTATGATTACTAAGTCAAGACGCTATCACTACACCACAGGAGGTTAAAAGGAATCCAACCTTATAGCTTATATCTGCTATACTTAGGAATGAACGCATTCTAACTGAATGCCACTATGTTCATATTACAGATTCCCCAACCTCACTCGTGGCTTCATTTTAGCATTTAATTCAATTCCCAATCTCATTCGGGCAATGAAATAACCAATTAAGCACATTACATATGTGAAAACATGAATCATTTTTTACCCCGACCAGGACTCGAACCTAGGACTTATGATTACTAAGTCAAGGCGCTACCACTACACCACAGAAGGTTAAAAGGAATCCAACCTTATAGCTTATATCTGCTATACTTAGGAATGAACGCATTCTAACTGAATGCCACTATGTTCATATTACAGATTCCCCAACCTCACTCGTGGCTTCATTTTAGCATTTAATTCAATTCCCAATCTCATTCGGGCAATGAAATAACCAATTAAGCACATTACATATGTGAAAACATGAATCATTTTTTACCCCGACCAGGACTCGAACCTAGGACTTATGATTACTAAGTCAAGGCGCTACCACTACACCACAGAAGGTTAAAAGGAATCCAACCTTATAGCTTATATCTGCTATACTTAGGAATGAACGCATTCTAACTGAATGCCACTATGTTCATATTGCAGATTCCCCAACCTCACTCGTGGCTACATTTTAGCATTTAATTCAATTCCCAATCTCATTCAGGCCATGAAATAACCAATTAAGCACATTACATATGTGAAAACATGAATAATTTTTTACCCCGACCGGGACTCGAACCTAGGACTTATTACTAAGTCAAAGCGCTATCACTACACCACAGAAGGTTATAAGGAAACCAACCTTATAGCTTATATCTGCTATACTTAGGAATAAACGCATTCTAACTGAATGCCACTATGTTCATATTACAGATTCCCCAACCTCACTTGTGGCTTCATTTTAGCATTTAATTCAATTTCCAATCTCATTCGGGCCATGAAATAACCAATTATGTACATTACATATGTGAAAACATGAATCATTTTTTACCCCGACCGGGCCTCGAACCTAGGACTTATGATTACTAAGTCAAGGTGCTACCACTACTCCACAGAAGGTTAAAATGAATCCAACCTTATAGCTTATATCTGCTATACTTAGGAATGAATGCATTCTAACTGAATGCCACTATGTTCATATTAAAGATTCCCCAACCTCACTCGTGGCTTCATTTTAGCATTTAATTCAATTCCCAATCTCATTCGGGCCATGAAATAACCAATTATGCACATTACATATGTGAAAACATGAATCATTTTTTACCCCGACCGGAACTCGAACCTAGGACTTATGATTACTAAGTCAAGGCACTACCACTACACCACAGAAGGTTAAAAGGAATCCATAAATATAGCTTATATCTGCTATACATAATAATGAACGCATTCTAACTGAATGCCACTATGTTCATATTACAGATTCCCCAACCTCACTCGTGGCTTCATTTTAGCATTTACTTCAATTCCCAATCTCATTCGGGCCATGAAATAACCAATTAAGCACATTACCTATGTGAAAACATGAATAATTTTTTACCCCGACCGGGACTCGAACCTAGGACTTATGATTACTAAGTCAAGGCGCTACCACTACACCACAGAAGGTTAAAAGGAATCCAACCTTATAGCTTATATCTGCTATACTTAGGAATGAACGCATTCTAACTGAATGCCACTATGTTCATATTACAGATTCCCCAACCTCACTCGTGGCTACATTTTATCATTTAATTCAATTCCCTACCTCATTCAGGCCATGAAATAATCAATTAAGCACATTACATATGTGAAAAAATGAATAAATTTTCACCCCGACCGGGACTCGAACCTAGGACTTATTACTAAGTCAAAGCCCTATCACTACACCACAGAAGGTTAAAAGGAAACCAACCTTATAGCTTATATCTGCTATACTTAGGAATAAACGCATTCTAACTGAATGCCACTATGTTCATATTACAGATTCCCCAACCTCACTCGTGGCTACATTTTAGCATTTAATTCAATTCCCAATCTCATTCAGGCCATGAAATAACCAATTAAGCACATTACATATGTGAAAACATGAATAATTTTTTACCCCGACCGGGACTCGAACCTAGGACATATTACTAAGTCAAAGCGCTATCACTACACCACAGAAGGTTAAAAGTAAACCAACCTTATAGCTTATATCTGCTATACTTAGGAATGAACGCATTCTAACTGAATGCCACTATGTTCATATTACAGATTCCCCAACCTCACTCGTGGCTTCATTTTAGCATTTAATTCAATTCCCAATCTCATTCGGGCAATGAAATAACCAATTAAGTACATTACATATGTGAAAACATGAATCATTTTTTACCCCGACCGGGCCTCGAACCTAGGACTTATGATTATTAAGTCAAGGTGCTACCACTACTCCACAGAAGGTTAAAATGAATCCAACCTTATAGCTTATATCTGCTATACTTAGGAATGAACGCATTCTAACTGAATGCCACTATGTTCATATTAAAGATTCCCCAACCTCACTCGTGGCTTCATTTTAGCATTTAATTCAATTCCCAATCTCATTCGGGCCATGAAATAACCAATTAAGCACATTACATATGTGAAAACATGAATCATTTTTTACCCCTACCGGGACTCGAACGTAGGACTTATGATTACTAAGTCAAGGCACTACCACTACACCACAGAAGGTTAAAAGGAATCCATCCTTATAGCTTATATCTGCTATACATAATAATGAACGCATTCTAACTGAATGCTACTATGTTCATATTACAGATTCCCCAACCTCACTCGTGGCTTCATTTTAGCATTTACTTCAATTCCCAATCTCATTCGGGCCATGAAATAACCAATTAAGCACATTACCTATGTGAAAACATGAATAATTTTTTACCCCGACCGGAACTCCAACCTAGGACTTATGATTACTAAGTCAAGGCGCTACCACTACACCACAGAAGGTTAAAAGGAATCCAACCTTATATATTGTATCTGCTATACTTAGGAATGAACGCATTCTAACAGAATGCCACTTTGTTCATATTACAGATTCCTTAACCTCACTCGTGGCTTCAATTTAGAATTTAATTCAATTCCCAATCTCATTCGGGCCATGAAATAACCAATTAAGCACATTACATATGTGAAAACATGAATCATTTGTTACCCCGACCGGGACTCGAACCTAGGACTTATGATTACTAAGTTAAGGCGCTACCACTACACCACAGAATGTTAAAAGGAATTCAACCTTATAGCTTATATCTGCTATACTTAGGAATGAACGCATTCTAACTGAATGCCACTATGTTCATATTACAGATTCCCCAAGCTCACTCGTGGCTTCATTTTAGAATTTAATTCAATTCCCAATCTCATTCGGGCAATGAAATAACCAATTAAGCACATTACATATGTTAATACATGAAGCATTTTTTACCCCGACCAGGACTCGAACCTATGACTTATGATTACTAAGTCAAGGCGCTACCACTACACCACAGAAGGTTAAAAGGAATCCAACCTTACAGCTTATATCTGCTATACTTAGGAATGAACGCATTCTAACTGAATGCCACTATGTTCATATTACAGATTCCCCAACCTCACTCGTGGCTACATTTTAGCATTTAATTCAATTCCCTACCTCATTCAGGCCATGAAATAACCAATTAAGCACATTACATATGTGAAAACACGAATAATTTTTCACCCCGACCGGGACTCGAACCTAGGACTTATTACTAAGTCAAAGCCCTATCACTACACCACAGAAGGTTAAAAGGAAACCAGCCTTATAGCTTGTATCTGCTATACTTAGGAGTGAACGCATTCTAACTGAATGCCACTATGTTCATATTACAGATTCCGCAACCTCACTCGTGGCTTCATTTTAGCATTTAATTCAATTCCCAATCTCATTCGGGCCATGAAATAACCAATTAAGTGCATTACATATGTGAAAACATGAATAATTTTTTACCCCGACCGGGACTCGAACCTAGGACTTATGATTACTAAGTCAAGGTGCTACCACTACTCCACAGAAGGTTAAAATGAATCCAACCTTATAGCTTATATCTGCTATACTTAGGAGTGAACGCATTCTAATTGAATGCCACTATGTTCATATTACAGATTCCCCAACCTCACTCGTGGTTTCATTTTAGCATTTAATTCAATTCCCCATCTCATTCAGGCCATGAAATAACCAATTAAGTACATTACATATGTGAAAACATGAATAATTTTTTACCCCGACCGGGACTCGAACCTAGGACTTATGATTACTAAGTCAAGGTGCTACCACTACTCCACAGAAGGTTAAAATGAATCCAACCTTATAGCTTATATCTGCTATACTTAGGAATGAACGCATTCTAACTGAATGCCACTATGTTCATATTACAGATTCCCCAACCTCACTCGTGGCTTCATTTTAGCATTTAATTCAATTCCCAATCTCATTCGGGCCATGAAATAACCAATTATGCACATTACATATGTAAAAACATGAATCATTTTTTCCCCGACCGGGACTCGAACCTAGGACTTATGATTACTAAGTCAAGGCGCTACCACTACACCACAGCAGGTTAAAAGGAATCCAACCTTATAGCTTATAACCTCTATACTTAGGAATGAACGCATTCTAACTGAATGCTACTATGTTCATATTACAGATTCCCCAACCTCACCAATGGTTTCATTTTGGCATTTAATTCAATTCCCAATCTCATTCGGGCCATGAAATAACCCATTAAGCACATTACATATGTGAAAACATGAATCATTTTTTACCCCGACCAGGACTCGAAACTAGGACTTATGATTACTAAGTCAAGACGCTACCACTACACCACAGAAGGTTAAAAGGAATCCAACCTTATAGCTTATATCTGCTATACTTAGGAATGAACGCATTCTAACTGAATGCCACTATTTTCATATTGCAGATTCCCTAACCTCACTCGTGGCTTCATTTTAGCATTTAATTCAATTTCCAATCTCATTCGGGCTATGAAATAACCAATTAAGCACATTACATATGTGAAAACATGAATCATTTTTTAAACCAACCGGGACTCGAACCTAGGACTTATGATTACTAAGTCAAGACGCTATCACTACACCACAGAAGGTTAAAAGGAATCCAACCTTATAGCTTATATCTGCTATACTTAGGAATGAACGCATTCTAACTGAATGCCACTATGTTCATATTACAGATTCCCCATCCTCACTCGTGGCTTCATTTTAGCATTTAATTCAATTCCCAATCTCATTCGGGCAATGAAATAACCAATTAAGCACATTACATATGTGAAAACATGAATCATTTTTTACCCTGACCAGGACTCGAACCTAGGACTTATGATTACTAAGTCAAGGCGCTACCACTACACCACAGAAGGTTAAAAGGAATCCAACCTTATAGCTTATATCTGCTATACTTAGGAATGAATGCATTCTAACTGAATGCCACTATGTTCATATTACAGATTCCCCAACCTCACTCGTGGCTTCATTTTAGCATTTAATTCAATTCCCAATCTCATTCGGGCAATGAAATAACCAATTAAGCACATTACATATGTGAAAACATGAATCATTTTTTACCCCGACCAGGACTCGAACCTAGGACTTATGATTACTAACTCAAGGCGCTACCACTACACCACAGAAGGTTAAAAGGAATCCAACCTTATAGCTTATATCTGCTATACTTAGGAATGAACGCATTCTAACTGAATGCCACTATGTTCATATTGCAGATTCCCCAACCTCACTCGTGGCTACATTTTAGCATTTAATTCAATTCCCAATCTCATTCAGACCATGAAATAACCAATTAAGCGCATTACATATGTGAAAACATGAATAATTTTTTACCCCGACCGGGACTCGAACCTAGGACTTATTACTAAGTCAAAGCGCTATTACTACACCACAGAAGGTTAAAAGGAAACCAACCTTATAGCTTATATCTGCTATACTTAGGAATAAACGCATTCTAACTGAATGCCACTATGTTCATATTACAGATTCCCCAACCTCACTTGTGGCTTCATTTTAGCATTTAATTCAATTTCCAATCTCATTCGGGCCATGAAATAACCAATTAAGTACATTACATATGTGAAAACATGAATCATTTTTTACCCCGACCGGGCCTCGAACCTAGGACTTATGATTACTAAGTCAAGGTGCTACCACTACTCCACAGAAGGTTAAAATGAATCCAAACTTATAGCTTATATCTGCTATACTTAGGAATGAACGCATTCTAACTGAATGCCACTATGTTCATATTAAAGATTCCCCAACCTCACTCGTGGCTTCATTTTAGCATTTAATTCAATTCCCAATCTCATTCGGGCCATGAAATAACCAATTATGCACATTACATATGTGAAAACATGAATCATTTTTTACCCCGACCGGAACTCGAACCTAGGACTTATGATTACTAAGTCAAGGCACTACCACTACACCACAGAAGGTTAAAAGGAATCCATAAATATAGCTTATATCTGCTATACATAATAATGAATGCATTCTAACTGAATGCCACTATGTTCATATTACAGATTCCCCAACCTCACTCGTGGCTTCATTTTAGCATTTACTTCAATTCCCAATCTCATTCGGGCCATGAAATAACCAATTAAGCACATTACCTATGTGAAAACATGAATCATTTTTTACCCCGACCGGGACTCGAACCTAGGACTTATGATTACTAAGTCAAGGCGCTACCACTACACCACAGAAGGTTAAAAGGAATCCAACCTTATAGCTTATATCTGCTATACTTAGGAATGAACGCATTCTAACTGAATGCCACTATGTTCATATTACAGATTCCCCAACCTCACTCGTGGCTACATTTTATCATTTAATTCAATTCCCTACCTCATTCAGGCCATGAAATAACCAATTAAGCACATTACATATGTGAAAAAATGAATAAATTTTCACCCCGACCGGGACTCGAACCTAGGACTTATTACTAAGTCAAAGCCCTATCACTACACCACAGAAGGTTAAAAGGAAACCAACCTTATAGCTTATATCTGCTATACTTAGGAATAAACGCATTCTAACTGAATGCCACTATGTTCATATTACAGATTCCCCAACCTCACTCGTGGCTACATTTTAGCATTTAATTCAATTCCCAATCTCATTCAGGCCATGAAATAACCAATTAAGCACATTACATATGTGAAAACATGAATAATTTTTTACCCCGACCGGAACTCGAACCTAGGACATATTACTAAGTCAAAGCGCTATCACTACACCACAGAAGGTTAAAAGGAAACCAACCTTATAGCTTATATCTGCTATACTTAGGAATGAACGCATTCTAACTGAATGCCACTATGTTCATATTACAGATTCCCCAACCTCACTCGTGGCTTCATTTTAGCATTTAATTCAATTCCCAATCTCATTCGGGCAATGAAATAACCAATTAAGTACATTACATATGTGAAAACATGAATCATTTTTTACCCCGACCGGGCCTCGAACCTAGGAATTATGATTATTAAGTCAAGGTGCTACCACTACTCCACAGAAGGTTAAAATGAATCCAACCTTATAGCTTATATCTGCTATACTTAGGAATGAACGCATTCTAACTGAATGCCACTATGTTCATATTACAGATTCCCCAACCTCACTCGTGGCTACATTTTAGCATTTAATTCAATTCCCAATCTCATTCAGGCCATGAAATAACCAATTAAGCACATTACATATGTGAAAACATGAATCATTTTTTACCCCTACCGGGACTCGAACGTAGGACTTATGATTACTAAGTCAAGGCACTACCACTACACCACAGAAGGTTAAAAGGAATCCATCCTTATAGCTTATATCTGCTATACATAATAATGAACGCATTCTAACTGAATGCTATGTTCATATTACAGATTCCCCAACCTCACTCGTGGCTTCATTTTAGCATTTACTTCAATTCCCAATCTCATTCGGGCCATGAAATAACCAATTAAGCACATTACCTATGTGAAAACATGAATAATTTTTTACCCCGACCGGAACTCCAACCTAGGACTTATGATTACTAAGTCAAGGAGCTACCACTACACCACAGCAGGTTAAAAGGAATCCAACCTTATATATTGTATCTGCTATACTTAGGAATGAACGCATTCTAACTGAATGCCACTTTGTTCATATTACAGATTCCTTAACCTCACTCGTGGCTTCAATTTAGAATTTAATTCAATTCCCAATCTCATTCGGGCCATGAAATAACCAATTAAGCACATTACATATGTGAAAACATGAATCATTTGTTACCCCGACCGGGACTCGAACCTAGGACTTATGATTACTAAGTTAAGGCGCTACCACTACACCACAGAATGTTAAAAGGAATTCAACCTTATAGCTTATATCTGCTATACTTAGGAATGAACGCATTCTAACTGAATGCCACTATGTTCATATTACAGATTCCCCAACCTCACTCGTGGCTTCATTTTAGAATTTAATTCAATTCCCAATCTCATTCGGGCAATGAAATAACCAATTAAGCACATTACATATGTGAATACATGAAGCATTTTTTACCCCGACCGGGACTCGAACCTAGGACTTATGATTACTAAGGCAAGGCGCTACCACTACACCACAGAAGGTTAAAAGGAATCCAACCTTATAGCTTATATCTGCTATACTTAGGAATGAACGCATTCTAACTGAATGCCACTATGTTCATATTACAGATTCCCCAACCTCACTCGTGGCTACATTTTAGCATTTAATTCAATTCCCTACCTCATTCAGGCCATGAAATAACCAATTAAGCACATTACATATGTGAAAACACGAATAATTTTTCACCCCGACCGGGACTCGAACCTAGGACTTATTACTAAGTCAAAGCCCTATCACTACACCACAGAAGGTTAAAAGGAAACCAGCCTTATAGCTTATATCTGCTATACTTAGGAGTGAACGCATTCTAACTGAATGCCACTATGTTCATATTACAGATTCCCCAACCTCACTCGTGGCTTCATTTTAGCATTTAATTCAATTCCCAATCTCATTCAGGCCATGAAATAACCAATTAAGTGCATTACATATGTGAAAACATGAATATTTTTTTACCCCGACCGGGACTCGAACCTAGGACTTATGATTACTAAGTCAAGGTGCTACCACTACTCCACAGAAGGTTAAAATGAATCCAACCTTATAGCTTATATCTGCTATACTTAGGAGTGAACGCATTCTAACTGAATGCCACTATGTTCATATTACAGATTCCCCAACCTCACTCGTGGCTTCATTTTAGCATTTAATTCAATTCCCCATCTCATTCAGGCCATGAAATAACCAATTAAGTACATTACATATGTGAAAACATGAATAATTTTTTACCCCGACCGGGACTCGAACCTAGGACTTATGATTACTAAGTCAAGGTGCTACCACTACTCCACAGAAGGTTAAAATGAATCCAACCTTATAGCTTATATCTGCTATACTTAGGAATGAACGCATTCTAACTGAATGCCACTATGTTCATATTACAGATTCCCCAACCTCACTCGTGGCTTCATTTTAGCATTTAATTCAATTCCCAATCTCATTCGGGCCATGAAATAACCAATTATGCACATTACATATGTAAAAACATGAATCATTTTTTCCCCGACCGGGACTCGAACCTAGGACTTATGATTACTAAGTCAAGGCGCTACCACTACACCACAGCAGGTTAAAAGGAATCCAACCTTATAGCTTATATCCTCTATACTTAGGAATGAACGCATTCTAACTGAATGCTACTATGTTCATATTACAGATTCCCCAACCTCACCAATGGTTTCATTTTGGCATTTAATTCAATTCCCAATCTCATTCGGGCCATGAAATAACCCATTAAGCACATTACATATGTGAAAACATGAATCATTTTTTACCCCGACCGGCACTCGAACCTAGGACTTATGATTACTAAGTCAAGGCGCTATCACTACACCACAGAAGGTTTAAAGGAGTCCAACCTTATAGGTTATATATGCAATACTTAGGAATAAACGCATTCTAACTGAATGCCACTATGTTCATATTACAGATTCCCCAACCTCACTCGAGGCTTCATTTTAGCATTTAATTCAATTCACAATCTCATTCATGCCATGAAATAACCAATTAAGTACATTACATATGTGAAAACATGAATCATTTTTTACCCCGACCAGGACTCGAACCTAGGACTTATGATTACTAAGTCAAGGCGCTACCACTACACCACAGAAGGTTTAAAGGAGTCCAACCTTATAGCTTATATCTGCTATACTTAGGAATGAACGCATTCTAACTGAATGCCAATATGTTCATATTACAGATTCCCCAACCTCACTCGTGGCTTCATTTTAGCATTTAATTCAATTCCCAATCTCATTCAGGCCATTAAATAACCAATTAAGCACATTACATATGTGAAAACATGAATAATTTTTTACCCCGACCGGGACTCGAACCTAGGACTTATGATTACTAAGTCAAGGTGCTACCACTACACCACAGAAGGTAAAAAGGAATCCAACCTTATAGATTATATCTGCTATACTTAGGAATGAATGCATTCTAACTGAATGCCACTATGCTCATATTACAGACTCCCCAACCTCACTTGTGGCTTCATTTTAGCACTTAATTCAATTCCCAATCTCATTCGGGCAATGAAATAACCAATTAAGCACATAACATATGTGAAAACATGAATCATTTTTTACCCCAACCGGGACTCAACCTAGGACTTATGATTACTAAGTCAAGGCGCTACCACTACACCACAGAAGGTTAAAAGGAATCCAACCTTATAGCTTATATCTGCTATACTTAGGAATGAACGCATTCTAACTGAATGCCAATATGTTCTTATTACAGATTCCCCAACCTCACTCGTGGCTTCATTTTAGCATTTAATTCAATTCCCAATCTCATTCGGGCCATGAAATAACCAATTAAGCACATTACCTATGTGAAAACATGAATCATTTTTTACCCCGACCGGGACTCGAACCTAGGACTTATGATTACTAAGTCAAGGCGCTACCACTACACCACAGAAGGCTAAAAGGAATCCAACCTTATAGCTTGTATCTGCTATACTTAGGAATGAACGCATTCTAACTGAATGCCACTTTGTTCATATTACAGATTCCCTAACCTCACTCGTGGCTTCAATTTAGAATTTAATTCAATTCCCAATCTCATTCGGGCCATGAAATAACCAATTAAGCACATTACATATGTGAAAACATGAATCATTTTTTACCCCGACCGGGACTCGAACCTAGGACTTATGATTACTAAGTTAAGGCGCTACCACTACACCACAGAAGGATAAAAGGAATCCAACCTTATAGCTTATATCTGCTATACTTAGGAATGAACGCATTCTAACTGAATGCCACTATGTTCATATTACAGATTCCCCAACCTCACTCGTGGCTTCATTTTAGCATTTAATTCAATTCCCAATCTCATTCGGGCAATGAAATAACCAATTAAGCACAATACATATTTGAAAACATGAATCATTTTTTACCCCGACCAGGACTCGAACCTAGGACTTATGATTACTAAGTCAAGGCGCTACCACTACACCACAGAAGGTTAAAAGGAATCCAACCTTATAGCTTATATCTGCTATACTTAGGAATGAACGCATTCTAACTGAATGCCACTATGTTCATATTAAAGATTCCCCAACCTCACTCGTGGCTTCATTTTAGCATTTAATTCAATTCCCAATCTTATTCAGGCCCTGAAATAACCAATTAAGCACATTACATATGTGAAAACATGAATAATTTTTACCCCGACCGGGACTCGAACCTAGGACTTATTACTAAGTCAAAGCGCTATCACTACACCACAGAAGGTTAAAAGGAAACCAACCTTATAGCTTATATCTGCTATACTTAGGAATGAACGCATTCTAGCTGAATGCCACTATGTTCATATTACAGATTCCCCAACCTCACTCGTGGCTTCATTTTAGCATTTAATTCAATTCCCAATCTCATTCGGGCCATGAAATAACCAATTAAGTACATTACATATGTGAAAACATGAATCATTTTTTACCCCGACCGGGCCTCGAACCTAGGACTTATGATTACTAAGTCAAGGTGCTACCACTACTCCACAGAAGGTTAAAAGGAATCCAACCTTATAGCTTGTATCTGCTATACTTAGGAATGAACGCATTCTAACTGAATGCCACTTTGTTCATATTACAGATTCCCTAACCTCACTCGTGGCTTCAATTTAGAATTTAATTCAATTCCCAATCTCATTCGGGCCATGAAATAACCAATTAAGCACATTACATATGTGAAAACATGAATCATTTGTTACCCCGACCGGGACTCGAACCTAGGACTTATGATTACTAAGTTAAGGCGCTACCACTACACCACAGAATGTTAAAAGGAATCCAACTTTATAGCTTATATCTGCTATACTTAGGAATGAACGCATTTTAACTGAATGCCACTATGCTCATATTACAGATTCCCCAACCTCACTCGTGGCTTCATTTTAGCATTTAATTCAATTCCCAATCTTATTCAGGCAATGAAATAACCAATTAAGCACATTACATATGTGAAAACATTAATCATTTTTTACCCCGACCGGGACTCGAACCTAGGACATATTACTAAGTCAAAGCGCTATCACTACACCACAGAAGGTTAAAAGGAAACCAACCTTATAGCTTATATCTGCTATACTTAGGAATGAACGCATTCTAACTGAATGCCACTATGTTCATATTACAGATTCCCCAACCTCACTCGTGGCTTCATTTTAGCATTTAATTCAATTCCCAATCTCATTCGGGCAATGAAATAACCAATTAAGTACATTACATATGTGAAAACATGAATCATTTTTTACCCCGACCGGGCCTCGAACCTAGGACTTATGATTATTAAGTCAAGGTGCAACCACTACTCCACATAAGGTTAAAATGAATCCAACCTTATAGCTTATATCTGCTATACTTAGGAATGAACGCATTCTAACTGAATGCCACTATGTTCATATTACAGATTCCCCAACCTCACTCGTGGCTTCATTTTAGCATTTAATTCAATTCCCAATCTCATTCGGGCCATGAAATAACCAATTAAGTACATTACATATGTGAAAACATGAATAATTTTTTACCCCGACCGGGACTCGAACCTAGAACTTATGATTACTAAGTCAAGGTGCTACCACTACTCCACAGAAGGTTAAAAGGAATCCAACCTTATAGCTTATATCTGCTATACTTAGGAGTGAACGCATTCTAACTGAATGCCACTATGTTCATATTACAGATTCCCCAACCTCACTCGTGGCTTCATTTTAGCATTTAATTCAATTCCCAATCTCATTCGGGCTATGAAATAACCAATTAAGTACATTACATATGTGAAAACATGAATAATTTTTTACCCCGACCGGGACTCGAACCTAGGACTTATGATTACTAAGTCAAGGTGCTACCACTACTCCACAGAAGGTTAAAATGAATCCAACCTTATAGCTTATATCTGCTATACTTAGGAATGAACGCATTCTAACTGAATGCCACTATGTTCATATTACAGATTCCCCAACCTCACTCGTGGCTTCATTGTAGCATTTAATTCAATTCCCAATCTCATTCGGGCCATGAAATAACCAATTATGCACATTACATATGTAAAAACATGAATCATTTTTTCCCCGACCGGGACTCGAACCTAGAACTTATGATTACTAAGTCAAGGCGCTACCACTACATCACAGATGGTTAAAAGGAATCCAACCTTATAGCTTATATCTGCTATACTTAGGAATGAACTCATTCTAACTGAATGCCACTATGTTCATATTACAGATTCCCCAACCTCACTCGTGGCTTCATTTTAGCATTTAATTCAATTTCCAATCTCATTCGGGCCATGAAATAACCAATTAAGCACATTACATATTTGAAAACATGAATCATTTTTTACCCCGACCGGGACTCGAACCTAGGACTTATGATTACTAAGTCAAGGTGCTACCACTACACCACAGAAGGTTAAAATGAATCCAACCTTATAGCTTATATCTGCTATACTTAGGAATGAACGCATTCTAACTGAATGCCACTATGTTCATATTAAAGATTCCCTACCTCACTCGTGGCTTCATTTTAGCATTTAATGCAATTCTCAATCTCATTCGGACCATGAAATAACCAATTAAGCACATTACATATGTGAAAACATGAATAATTTTTTACCCCGACCGGGACTCGAACCTAGGACTTATGATTACTAAGTCAAGGCGCTACCACTACACCACAGAAGGTTAAAAGGAATCCAACCTTATAGCTTATATCTGCTATACTTAGGAATGAGGGCATTCTAACTGAATGCCACTATGTTCATATTACAGATTCCTCAACCTCACTTATGGTTTCAATTTAGCATTTAATTCAATTCCCAATCTCATTCGAGCCATGAAATAACCAATTAAGCACATTACATTTGTGAAAACATGAATAATTTTTTACCCCGACTGGGACTCGAACCTAGGACTTATGATTACTAAGTCAAGGCGCTACCACTACACCACAGAAGGTTAAAAGGAATCCAAACTTATAGCTTATATCTGCTATACTTAGGAATTAACGCATTCTAACTGAATGCCACTATGCTCATATTACAGATTCCGCAACCTCACTCGTGGCTTCATTTTAGCATTTAATTCAATTCCCAAGCTCATTCGGACCATGAAATAACCAATTAAGCACATTACATATGTGAAAACATGAATCATTTTTTACCCCGACCGGGACTCGAAACTAGGACTTATGATTACTAAGTCAAGACGCTACCACTACACCACAGAAGGTTAAAAGGAATCCAACCTTATAGCTTATATCTGCTATACTTAGGAATGAACGCATTCTAACTGAATGCCACTATTTTCATATTGCAGATTCCCCAACCTCACTCGTGGCTTCATTTTAGCATTTAATTCAATTCCCAATCTCATTCGGGCTATGAAATAACCAATTAAGCACATTACATATGTGAAAACATGAATCATTTTTTACCCCGACCGGGACTCGAACCTAGGACTTATGATTACTAAGTCAAGGCGCTATAACTACACCACAGAAGGTTAAAAGGAATCCAACCTTATAGCTTATATCTGCTATTCTTAGAAATGAGCTCATTCTAACTGAATGCCACTATGTTCATATTACAGATTCCGCAACCTCACTCGTGGCTTCATTTTAGCATTTAATTCAATTCCCAAACTCATTCGGGCCATGAAATAACCAATTAAGCACATTACATATGTGAAAACATGAATCATTTTTTACCCCGACCGGGACTCGAAACTAGGACTTATGATTACTAAGTCAAGGCGCTACCACTACACCACAGAAGGTTAAAAGGAATCCAACCTTATAGCTTATATCTGCTATACTTAGGAATGAACGCATTCTAACTGAATGCCACTATGTTCATATTACAGATTCCCCAACCTCACTCGTGGCTTCATTTTAGCATTTCATTCAATTCCCAATCTCATTCGGGCTATAAAATAACCAATTAAGCACATTTCCTATGTGAAAACATGAATCATTTTTTACCCCGACCGGGACTCCAACTTAGTAATAATGATTGCTAAGTCAAGGCACTACCACTACACCACAGAAGGTTAAAAGGAATCCATCCTTATAGCTTATATATGCTATACATAATAATGAACGCATTCTAACTGAATGCCACTATGTTCATATTACAGATTCCCCAACCTCACTCGTGGCTTCATTTTAGCATTTACTTCAATTCCCAATCTCATTCAGGCCATGAAATAACCAAATAAGCACATTACCTATGTGAAAACATGAATCAATTTTTACCCCGACCGGGACTCGAACCTAGGACTTATGATTACTAAGTCAAGGCGCTACCACTACACCACAGAAGGTTAAAAGGAATACAACCTTATAGCTTGTATCTGCTATACTTAGGAATGAACGCATTCTAACTGAATGCCACTTTGTTCATATTACAGATTCCCTAACCTCACTCGTGGCTTCAATTTAGAATTTAATTCAATTCCCAATCTCATTCGGGCCATGAAATAACCAATTAAGCACATTACATATGTGAAAACATGAATCATTTGTTACCCCGACCGGGACTCGAACCTAGAACTTATGATTACTAAGTTAAGGCGCTACCACTACACCACAGAATGTTAAAAGGAATCCAACCTTATAGCTTATATCTGCTATACTTAGGAATGAACGCATTTTAACTGAATGCCACTATGCTCATATTACAGATTCCCCAACCTCACTCGTGGCTTCATTTTAGCATTTAATTCAATTCCCAATCTCATTCGGGCAATGAAATAACCAATTAAGCACACTACATATGTGAAAACATGAATCATTTTTTACCCCGACCGGGACTCGAACCTAGAACTTATGATTACTAAGTCAAGGCGCTACCACTACACCACAGAAGGTTAAATGGAATACAAGCTTATAGCATATATCTGCTATACTTAGGAATGGACGCATTCTAACTGAATGCCACTATGTTCATATTACAGATTCCCCAACTTCACTCGTGGCTTCATTTTAGCATTTAATTCAATTCCCAATCTCAATCGGGCCATGAAATAACCAATTAAGTACATTACATATATGAAAACATGAATAATTTTTTACCCCGACCGGGACTCGAAACTAGAACTTATGATTATTAAGTCAAGGCGCTACCACTACACCACAGAAGGTTAAAAGGAATCCAACCTTTTAGCTTATATCTGCTATACTTAGGAATTAACGCATTCTAACTGAATGCCACTATGTTCATATTACAGATTCCCCAACCTCACTCGTGACGTCATTTTAGCATTTAATTCAATTCCCAATCTCATTCGGGCTATGAAATAACCAATTAAGCACATTACCTATGTGAAAACATAAATCATTTTTTACCTCGACCGGGACTCCTACCTGGGAATTATGATTGCTAAGTCAAGGCGTTACCACTACACCACAGAAGGTTAAAAGGAACCCAACCTTATAGCTTATATGTGCTATACTTAGGAATGAACGCATTCTAACTGAATGCCACAATGTTCATATTACAGATTCCCCAACCTCACTCGTGGCTTCATTTTAGCATTTAATTCAATTCCCAATCTCTTTCGGGCCATGAAATAACCAATTAAGCACATTACATATGTGAAAACATGAATCATTTTTTAACTTGACCGGGACTTGAACCTAGGACTTATGATTACTAAGTCAAGGTGCTACCACTACACCACAGAAGGTTAAAAGGAATCCAAATTTATAGCTTATATGTGCTACACTTAGGAATGAACGCATTCTAACTGAATGCCACAATGTTCATATTACAGATTCCCCAACCTCACTCGTGGCTTCATTTTAGCATTTAATTCAATTCCCAATCTCATTCGGGCCATGAAATAACCAATTAAGCACATTACATATGTGAAAACATGAATCATTTTTTAACTTGACCTGGACTCAAACCTAGGAATTATGATTACTAAGTCAAGGCGCTACCACTACGCCACAGAGGGTTAAAAGGAATCCAACCTTATAGCTTATATCTGCTATACTTAGGAATGAACGCATTCTAACTGAATGCCACTATGTTCATATTACAGATTCCCCAACCTCACTCGTGGCTTCATTTTAGCATTTAATTCAATTCCCAATCTTATTCGGGCCATGAAATAACCAATTAAGTACATTACATATTTGAAAACATGAATCATTTTTTACCCCGACCGGGACTCGAACCTAGGACTTATGATTACTAAGTCAAGGCGCTACCACCACATCACAGATGGTTAAAAGGAATCCAGCCTTATAGCTTATATCTGCTATACTTAGGAATGAACTCATTCTAACTGAATGCCACTATGTTCATATTACAGATTCCCCAACCTCACTCGTGGCTTCATTTTAACATTTAATTCAATTTCCAATCTCATTCATGACTCTATGAAATAACCAATTAAGCACATTACATATGTGAAAACATGAATCATTTTTTACCCCGACCGGGACTCGAACCTAGGACTTATGATTACTAAGTCAAGGTGCTACCACTACACCACAGAAGGTTAAAATGAATCCAACCTTATAGCTTATATCTGCTATACTTAGGAATGAACGCATTCTAACTGAATGCCACTATGTTCATATTAAAGATTCCCTACCTCACTCGTGGCTTCATTTTAGCATTTGATGCAATTCTCAATCTCATTTGGGCCATGAAATAACCAATTAAGCACATTACATATGTGAAAACATGAATCATTTTTTACCCCGACCGGGACTCGAACCTAGGACTTATGATTACTAAGTCAAGGCGCTACCACTACACCACAGAAGGTTAAAAGGAATCCAACCTTATAGCTTATGTCTGCTATACTTAGGAATGAACGCATTCTAACTGAATGCCACTATGTTCATATTACAGATTCCTCAACCTCACTTATGGTTTCAATTTAGCATTTAATTCAATTCCCAATCTCATTCGGGCAATGAAATAACCAATTAAGCACATAACATTACTGAAAACATGAATCATTTTTTACCCCGACTGGGACTCGAACCTAGGACTTATGATTACTAAGTCAAGGCGCTACCACTACACCACAGAAGGTTAAAAGGAATCCAAACTTATAGCTTATATCTGCTATACTTAGGAATTAAAGAATTCTAACTGAATGCCACTATGCTCATATTACAGATTCTGCAACCTCACTCGTGGCTTCATTTTAGCATTTAATTCAATTCCCAAACTCATTCGGACCATGAAATAACCAATTAAGAACATTACATATGTGAAAACATGAATCATTTTTTACCCCGACCGGGACTCGAAACTAGGACTTATGATCACTAAGTCAAGACGCTACCACTACACCACAGAAGGTTAAAAGAAATCCAACCTTATAGCTTATATCTGCTATACTTAGAAATGAGCTCATTCTAACTGAATGCCACTATGTTCATATTACAGATTCCGCAACCTCACTCGTGGCTTCATTTTAGCATTTAATTCAATTCCCAAACTCATTCAAGCCATGAAATAACCAATTAAGCACATTACATATGTGAAAACATGAATAATTTTTTACCCCGACCGGGACTCGAAACTAGGACTTATGATTACTAAGTCAAGGCGCTACCACTACACCACAGAAGGTTAAAAGGAATCCAACCTTATAGCTTATATCTGCTATACTTAGGAATGAACGCATTCTAACTGAATGCCACTATGTTCATATTACAGATTCCTCAACCTCACTCGTGGC
Source organism: Halocaridina rubra (assembly GCA_037179515.1). Lineage (NCBI taxonomy): Eukaryota > Metazoa > Arthropoda > Malacostraca > Decapoda > Atyidae > Halocaridina > Halocaridina rubra. Next base: position 47,830 of record JAXCGZ010013363.1, on the reverse strand, counting down.
TTCATTTTAGCATTTCATTCAATTCCCAATCTCATTCGGGCTATGAAATAACCAATTAAGCACATTTCCTATGTGAAAACATGAATCATTTTTTACCCCGACCGGGACTCCAACATAGGAATAATGATTGCTAAGTCAAGGCGCTATCACTACACCACAGAAGGTTAAAAGGAATCCAACCTTATAGCTTATATCTGCTATACTTAGGAATGAACGCATTCTAACTGAATGCCACTATGTTCATATTACAGATTCCCAACCTCACTCGTGGCTTCATTTTAGCATTTAATTCAATTCCCAATCTCATTCGGGCCACGAAATAACCAATTAAGCACATTACATATGTGAAAACATGAATCATTTTTTACCCCGACCCGGACTCGAACCTAGGACTTATGATTACTAAGTCAAGGCGCTACCACTACACCACAGAAGGTTAAAAGGAATCCAACCTTATAGCTTATATCTGCTATACTTAGGAATGAACGCATTCTAACTGAATGCCACTATGTTCATATTACAGATTCCTTAACCTCACTAGTGGCTTCATTTTAGCATTTAATTCAATTCCCAATCTCATTCGGGCCATAAAATAACCAATTAAGCACATTACATATGTGAAAACATGAATAATTTTTTACCCCGACCTGGACTCGAGCCTAGGACTTATGATTACTAAGTCAAGGTGCTACCACTACACCACAGAAGTTTAAAAGGAATCCAACCTTATAGCTTATATCTGCTATACTTAGGAATGAATGCATTCTAACTGAATGCTACTATTTTCATATTACAGATTCCGCAACCTCACTCGTGGCTTCATTTTAGCACTTAATTCAATTCCCAATCTCATTCGGGCAATGAAATAACCAATTAAGCACATTACATATGTGAAAACATGAATCATTTTTTACCCCGACCGGGACTCAACCTAGGACTTATGATTACTAAGTCAAGGCGCTACCACTACACCACAGAAGGTTAAAAGGAATCCAACCTTATAGCTTATATCTGCTATACTTAGGAATGAACGCATTCTAACTGAATGCCACTATGTTCATATTACAGACTCCCCAACCTCACCCGTGACTTCATTTTAGCATTTAATTCAATTCCCAATCTCATTCGGGCCATGAAATAACCAATTAAGCACATTACATATGTGAAAACATGAATCATTTTTTACCCCGACCGGGACTCGAACCTAGGACTTATGATTACTAAGTCAAGGCACTACCACTACACCACAGAAGGTTAAAAGGATTCCAACCTTATAGCTTATATCTGCTATACTTAGGAATGAACGCATTCTAACTGAATGCCACTATGTTCATATTACAGATTCCCCAACCTCACTCGTGGCTTCATTTTAGCATTTAATTAAATTCCAAATCTCGTTCGGGCCATGAAATAAAAAATTAAGCACATTACATATGTGAAAACATGAATCATTTTTTGCCCCGACCCGGACTCGAACCTAGGAATTATGATTACTAAGTCAAGGCGCTACCACTACACCACAGAAGGTTAAAAGGAATCCAACCTTATAGCTTATATCTGCTATACTTAGGAATAAACGCATTCTAACTGAATGCCACTATGTTCATATTACAGATTCCCTAACCTCACTAGTGGCTTCATTTTAGCATTTAATTCAATTCCCAATCTCATTCGGGCCATGAAATAACCAATTAAGCACATTACATATTTGAAAACATGAATAATTTTTTACCTCGACCCGGACTCGAACCTAGGACTTATGATTACTAAGTCAAGGCGCTACCACTACACCACAGAAGGTTAAAAGGAATCCAACCTTATAGCTTATATCTGCTATACTTAGGAATGAATGCATTCTAACTGAATGCCACTATGCTCATATTACAGATTCCCCAACCTCACTCGTGGCTTCATTTTAGCACTTAATTCAATTCCCAATCTCATTCGGGCAATGAAATAACCAATTAAGCACATAACATATGTGAAAACATGAATCATTTTTTACCCCGACCGGGACTCAACCTTGGACTTATGATTACTAAGTCAAGGCGCTACCACTACACCACAGAAGGTTAAAAGGAATCCAACCTTATAGCTTATATCTGCTATACTTAGGAATGAACGCATTCTAACTGAATGCCACTATGTTCATATTACAGATTCCCCAACCTCACTCGTGGCTTCATTTTAGCATTTCATTCAATTCCCAATCTCATTCGGGCTATGAAATAACCAATTAAGCACATTTCCTATGTGAAAACATGAATCATTTTTTACCCCGACCGGGACTCCAACATAGGAATAATGATTGCTAAGTCAAGGCGCTATCACTACACCACAGAAGGTTAAAAGGAATCCATCCTTATAGCTTATATCTGCTATACTTAGGAATGAATGCATTCTAACTGAATGCCACTATGTTCATATTACAGATTCCCAACCTCACTCGTGGCTTCATTTTAGCATTTAATTCAATTCCCAATCTCATTCGGGCCACGAAATAACCAATTAAGCACATTACATATGTGAAAACATGAATCATTTTTTACCTCGACCCGGACTCGAACCTAGAACTTATGATTACTAAGTCAAGGCGCTACCACTACACCACAGAAGGTTAAAAGGAATCCAACCTTATAGCTTATATTTGCTATAGTTAGGAATGAACGCATTCTAACTGAATGCCACTATGTTCATATTACAGATTCCTTAACCTCACTAGTGGCTTCATTTTAGCATTTAATTCAATTCCCAATCTCATTCGGGCCATGAAATAATCAATTAAGCACATTACATATGTGAAAACATGAATCATTTTTTACCCCGACCTGGACTCGAACCTAGGACTTATGATTATTAAGTCAAGGTGCTACCACTACATCACAGAAGTTTAAAAGGAATCCAACCTTATAGCTTATATCTGCTATACTTAGGAATGAATGCATTCTAACTGAATGCCACTATTTTCATATTACAGATTCCCCAACCTCACTCGTGGCTTCATTTTAGCACTTAATTCAATTCCCAATCTCATTCGGGCAATGAAATAACCAATTAAGCACATTACATATGTGAAAACATGAATCATTTTTTACCCCGACCGGGACTCAACCTTGGACTTATGATTACTAAGTCAAGGCACTACCACTACACCACAGAAGGTTAAAAGGAATTCAATCTTATAGCTTATATCTGCTATACTTAGGAATGAACGCATTCTAACTGAATGCCAATATGTTCATATTACAGATTCCTTAACCTCACTCGTGGCTTCTTTTTAGCATTTAATTCAATTCCCAATCTCATTCGGGCCATGAAATAACCAATTAAGCACATTACATATGTGAAAACATGAATCATTTTTTACCCTGACCGGGACTCGAACCTAGGACTTATGATTACTAAGTCAAGGCGCTACCACTACACCACAGAAGGTTAAAAGGAATCCAACCTTATAGCTTATATCTGCTATACTTAGGAATGAACGCATTCTAACTGAATGCCACTATGTTCATATTACAGATTCCCCAACCTCACCCGTGACTTCATTTTAGCATTTAATTCAATTCCCAATCTCATTCGGGCCATGAAATAACCAATTAAGCACGTTACATATGTGAAACCATGAATCATTTTTTACCCCGACCGGGACTCGAACCTAGGACTTATGATTACTAAGTCAAGGCGCTACCACTACACCAAAGAAGGTTAAAAGGATTCCAACCTTATAGCTTATATCTGCTATACTTAGGAATGAACGCATTCTAACTGAATGCCACTATGTTCATATTACAGATTCCCCAACCTCACTCGTGGCTTCATTTTCGCATTTAATTCAATTCCCAATGTCATTCGGGCCATGAAATAACCAATTAAGCACATTACATATGTGAAAACATGAATCATTTTTTACCCCGACCGGGACTCGAACCTAGGACTTATGATTACTAAGTCAAGGCGCTACCACTACACCACAGAAGGTTAAAAGGAATCCAACCTTATAGCTTATATCTGCTATACTTAGGAATAAACGCATTCTAACTGAATGCCACTATGTTCATATTACAGATTCCCTAACCTCGCTAGTGGCTTCATTTTAGCATTTAATTCAATTCCCAATCTCATTCGGGCCATGAAATAACCAATTAAGCACATTACATATTTGAAAACATGAATAATTTTTTACCTCGACCCGGACTCGAACCTTGGACTTATGATTACTAAGTCAAGGCGCTACCACTACACCACAGAAGGTTAAAAGGAATCCAACCTTATAGCTTATATCTGCTATACTTAGGAATAAACGCATTCTAACTGAATGCCACTATGTTCATATTACAGATTCCCTAAGCTCACTAGTGGCTTCGTTTTAGCAATTAATTCAATTCCCAATCTCATTCGGGCCATGAAATAACCAATTAAGCACATTACATATTTGAAAACATGAATAATTTTTTACCTCGACCCGGACTCGAACCTAAAACTTATGATTACTAAGTCAAGGCGCTACCACAACACCACAGAAGGTTAAAAGGAATCCAACCTTATAGCTTATATCTGCTATACTTAGGAATGAATGCATTCTAACTGAATGCCACTATGCTCATATTACAGATTCCCCAACCTCACTCGTGGCTTCATTTTAGCACTTAATTCAATTCCCAATCTCATTCAGGCAATGAAATAACCAATTAAGCACATAACATATGTGAAAACATGAATCATTTTTTACCCCGACCAGGACTCAACCTAGGACTTATGATTACTAAGGCAAGGCGCTACCACTACACCACAGAAGGTTAAAAGGAATCCAACCTTATAGCTTATATCTGCTATACTTAGGAATGAACGCATTCTAACTGAATGCCAATATGTTCATATTACAGATTCCCCAACCTCACTCGTGGCTTCATTTTAGCATTTACTTCAATTCCCAATCTCATTCGGGCCATGATATAACCAATTAAGCACATTACCTACGTGAAGACATGAATCATTTTTCACCCCGACCGGGACTCGAACCTAGGACTTATGATTACTGTGTCAAGGCGCTACCACTACACCACAGAAGGTTAAAAGGAATCCAACCTTATAGCTTGTATCTGCTATACTTAGGAATGAACGCATTCTAACTGAATGCCACTTTGTTCATATTACAGATTCCCCAACCTCACTCGTGGCTTCATTTTAGCATTTAATTCAATTCCCAATCTCATTCGGGCAATGAAATAACCAATTAAGCACATTACATATGTGAAAACATGAATCATTTTTTACCCCGACCGGGACTCGAACCTAGAACTTATGATTACTAAGTCAAGGCGCTACCACTACACCACAGAAGGTTAAATGGAATACAACCTTATAGCATATATCTGCTATACTTAGCAATGGACGCATTCTAACTGAATGCCACTATGTTCATATTACAGATTCCCCAACCTCACTCGTGGCTTCATTTTAGCATTTAATTCAATTCAAAATCTCAATCGGGCCATGAAATAACCAATTAAGTACATTACATATATGAAAACATGAATAATTTTTTACCCCGACCGGGACTCGAAACTAGAACTTATGATTACTAAGTCAAGGCGCTACCACTACACCACAGAAGGTTAAAAGGAATCCAACATTTTAGCTTATATCTGCTATACTTAGGAATGAACGCATTCTAACTGAATGCCACTATGTTCATATTACAGATTCCCCAACCTCACTCGTGGCGTCATTTTAGCATTTAATTCAATTCCCAATCTCATTCGGGCTATGAAATAACCAATTAAGCACATTACCTATGTGAAAACATAAATCTTTTTTTACCCCGACCGGGACTCCAACCTAGGAATTATGATTGCTAAGTCAAGGCGTTACCACTACACCACAGAAGGTTAAAAGGAATCCAAATTTATAGCTTATATCTGCTATACTTAGGAATGAACGCATTCTAACTGAATGCCACAATGTTCATATTACAGATTCCCCAACCTCACTCGTGGCTTCATTTTAGCATTTAATTCAATTCCCAATCTCATTCGGGCCATGAAATAACCAATTAAGCACATTACATATGTGAAAACATGAATCATTTTTTAAATTGACCGGGACTCGAACCTAGGAATTATGATTACTAAGTCAAGGCGCTACCACTACACCACAGAGGGTTAAAAGGAATGCAACCTTATAGCTTATATCTGCTATACTTAGGAATGAACGCATTCTAACTGAATGCCAATATGTTCATATTACAGATTCCCCAACCTCACCCGTGGCTTCATATTAGCATTTAATTCAATTCCCAATCTTATTCGGGCCATGAAATAACCAATTAAGTACATTACATATTTGAAAACATGAATAATTTTTTACCCCGACCGGGACTCGAACCTAGGACTTATGATTACTTCAAGGCGCTACCACCACATCACAGATGGTTAAAAGGAATCCAACCTTATAGCTTATATCTGCTATACTTAGGAATGAACTCATTCTAACTGAATGCCACTATGTTCATATTACAGATTCCCCAACCTCACTCGTGGCTTCATTTTAGCATTTAATTCAATTTCCAATCACATTCGGGCCATGAAATAACCAATTAAGCACATTACATATGTGAAAACATGAATAACTTTTTACCCCGACCGGGACTCGAACCTAGGACTTATGATTACTAAGTCAAGGTGCTACCACTACACCACAGAAGGTTAAAATGAATCCAACCTTATAGCTTATATCTGCTATACTTAGGAATGAACGCATTCTAACTGAATGCCACTATGTTCATATTAATGATTCCCTACCTCACTCGTGGCTTCATTTTAGCATTTGATGCAATTCTCAATCTCATTCGGGGCATGAAATAACCAATTAAGCACATTACATATGTGAAAACATGAATCATTTTTTACCCCCACCGGGACTCGAACCTAGGACTTATGATTACTAAGTCAAGGCGCTACCACTACACCACAGAAGGTTAAAAGGAATCCAACCTTATAGCTTATATCTGATATACTTAGGAATGAACGCATTCTAACTGAATGCCACTATGTTCATATTACAGATTCCTCAACCTCACTTATGGTTTCAATTTAGCATTTAATATAATTCCCAATCTCATTCGGGCCATGAAATAACCAATTAAGCACATTACATATGTGAAAACATGAATCATTTTTTACCCCGACTGGGACTCGAACCTAGGACTTATGATTACTAAGTCAAGGCTCTACCACTACACCACAGAAGGTTAAAAGGAATCCAAACTTATAGCTTATATCTGCTATACTTAGGAATTAACGCATTCTAACTGAATGCCACTATGCTCATATTACAGATTCCGCAACCTCACTCGTGGCTTCATTTTAGCATTTAATTCAATTCCCAAACTCATTCGTACCATGAAATAACCAATTAAGATCATTACATATGTGAAAACATGAATCATTTTTTACCCCGACCGGGACTCGAAACTAGGACTTATGATTACTAAGTCAAGACACTACCACTACACCACAGAAGGTTAAAAGGAATCCAACCTTATAGCTTATATCTGCTATACTTAGGAATGAACGCATTCTAACTGAATGCCACTATTTTCATATTGCAGATTCCCTAACCTCACTCGTTGCTTCATTTTAGCATTTAATTCAATTTCCAATCTCATTCGGGCTATGAAATAACCAATTAAGCACATTACATATGTGAAAACATGAATCATTTTTTAAACCAACCGGGACTCGAACCTAGGACTTATGATTACTAAGTCAAGACGCTATCACTACACCACAGAAGGTTAAAAGGAATCCAACCTTATAGCTTATATCTGCTATTCTTAGAAATGAGCTCATTCTAACTGAATGCCACTATGTTCATATTACAGATTCCGCAACCTCACTCGTGGCTTCATTTTAGCATTTAATTCAATTCCCAAACTCATTCGGGCCATGAAATAACCAATTAAGCACATTACATATGTGAAAACATGAATCATTTTTTACCCCGACCGGGACTCGAAACTAGGACTTATGATTACTAAGTCAAGGCGCTACCACTACACCACAGAAGGTTAAAAGGAATCCAACCTTATAGCTTATATCTGCTATACTTAGGAATGAACGCATTCTAACTGAATGCCACTATGTTCATATTACAGATTCCCCAACCTCACTCGTGGCTTCATTTTAGCATTTCATTCAATTCCCAATCTCATTCGGGCTATGAAATAACCAATTAAGCACATTTCCTATGTGAGAACATGAATCATTTTTTACCTCGACCGGGACTCCAACATAGGAATAATGATTGCTAAGTCAAGGCGCTATCACTACACCACAGAAGGTTAAAAGGAATCCAACCTTATAGCTTATATCTGCTATACTTAGGAATGAACGCATTCTAACTGAATGCCACTATGTTCATATTACAGATTCCCAACCTCACTCGTGGCTTCATTTTAGCATTTAATTCAATTCCCAATCTCATTCGGGCCACGAAATAACCAATTAAGCACATTACATATGTGAAAACATGAATCATTTTTTACCCCGACCCTGACTCGAACCTAGGACTTATGATTACTAAGTCAAGGCGCTACCACTACACCACAGAAGGTTAAAAGGAATCCAACCTTATAGCTTATATCTGCTATACTTAGGAATGAACGCATTCTAACTGAATGCCACTATGTTCATATTACAGATTCCCCAACCTCACTAGTGGCTTCATTTTAGCATTTAATTCAATTCCCAATCTCATTCGGGCCATGAAATAACCAATTAAGCACATTACATATTTGAAAACATGAATATTTTTTACCCCGACCTGGACTCGAACCTAGGACTTATGAATACTAAGTCAAGGTGCTACCACTACACCACAGAAGTTTAAAAGGAATCCAACCTTATAGCTTATATCTGCTATGCTTAGGAATGAATGCATTCTAACTGAATGCCACTATTTTCATATTACAGATTCCCCAACCTCACTCGTGGCTTCATTTTAGCACTTAATTCAATTCCCAATCTCATTCGGGCAATGAAATAACCAATTAAGCACATTACATATGTGAAAACATGAATCATTTTTTACCCCGACAGGGACTCAACCTAGGACTTATGATTACTAAGTCAAGGCGCAACCACTACACCACAGAAGGTTAAAAGGAATCCAACCTTATAGCTTATATCTGCTATACTTAGGAATGAGCGCATTCTAACTGAATGCCAATATGTTCATATTACAGATTCCCCAACCTCACTCGTGGCTTCATTTTAGCACTTAATTCAATTTCCAATCTCATTCGGGCCATGATATAACCAATTAAGCACATTACATATGTGAAAACATAAATCATTTTTTACCCTGACCGGGACTCGAACCTAGGACTTATGATTACTAAGTCAAGGCGCTACCACTACACCACAGAAGGTTAAAAGGAATCCAACCTTATAGCTTATATCTGCTATACTTAGGAATGAACGCATTCTAAATGAATGCCACTATGTTCATATTACAGATTCCCCAACCTCACCCGTGACTTCATTTTAGCATTTAATTCAATTCCCAATCTCATTCGGGCCATGAAATAACCAATTAAGCACATTACATATGTGAAACCATGAATCATTTTTTTCCCCGACCGGGACTCGAACCTAGGACTTATGATTACTAAGTCAAGGTGCTACCACTACACCACAGAAGGTTAAAAGGATTCCAACCTTATAGCTTATATCTGCAATACTTAGGAATGAACGCATTCTAACTGAATGCCACTATGTTCATATTACAGATTCCCCAACCTCACTCGTGGCTTCATTTTAGCATTTAATTAAATTCCCAATCTCATTCGGGCCATGAAATAACCAATTAAGCACATTACATATGTGAAAACATGAATCATTTTTTACCCCGACCCGGACTCGAACCTAGGACTTATGATTACTAAGTCAAGGCGCTACCACTACACCACAGAAGGTTAAAAGGAATCCAACCTTATAGCTTATATCTGCTATACTTAGGAATAAACGCATTCTAACTGAATGCAACTATGTTCATATTACAGATTCCCTAACCTCACTAGTGGCTTCATTTTATCATTTAATTCAATTCCCAATCTTATTCGGGCCATGAAATAACCAATTAAGCACATTACATATTTGAAAACATGAATAATTTTTTACCTCGACCCGGACTCGAACCTAGGACTTATGATTACTAAGTCAAGGCGCTACCACTACACCACAGAAGGTTAAAAGGAATCCAACCTTATAGCTTATATCTGCTATACTTAGGAATGAATGCATTCTAACTGAATGCCACTATGCTCATATTACAGATTCCCCAACCTCACTCGTGGCTTCATTTTAGCACTTAATTCAATTCCCAATCTCATTCGGGCAATGAAATAACCAATTAAGCACATAACATATGTGAAAACATGAATCATTTTTTACCCCAACCGGGACTCAACCTAGGACTTATGATTACTAAGTCAAGGCGCTACCACTACACCACAGAAGGTTAAAAGGAGTCCAACCTTATAGCTTATATCTGCTATACTTAGGAATGAACGCATTCTAACTGAATGCCAATATGTTCTTATTACAGATTCCCCAACCTCACTCGTGGCTTCATTTTAGCATTTACTTCAATTCCCAATCTCATTCGGGCCATGAAATAACCAATTAAGCACATTACCTACGTGAAAACATAAATCATTTTTTACCCCGACCGGGACTCGAACCTAGGACTTATGATTACTGTGTCAAGGCGCTACCACTACACCACAGAAGGTTTAAAGGAATCCAACCTTATAGCTTGTATCTGCTATACTTAGGAATGAACGCATTCTAACTGAATGATACTTTGTTCATATTACAGATTCCCTAACCTCACTCGTGGCTTCAATTTAAAATTTAATTCAATTCCCAATCTCATTCGGGCCATGAAATAACCAATTAAGCACATTACATATGTGAAAACATGAATCATTTTTTACCCCGACCGGGACTCGAACCTAGGACTTATGATTACTAAGTTATGGCGCTACCACTACACCACAGAAGGTTAAAAGGAATCCAACCTTATAGCTTATATCTGCTATACTTAGGAATGAACGCATTCTAACTGAATGCCACTATGTTCATATTACAGATTCCCCAACCTCACTCGTGGCTTCATTTTAGCAATTAATTCAATTCCCAATCTCATTCAGGCCATGAAATAACCAATTAAGCACATTACATATGTGAAAACATGAATAATTTTTCACCCCGACCGGGACTCGAATCTAGGACTTATTACTAAGTCAAAACCCTATCACTACACCACAGAAGGTTAAAAGGAAACCAACCTTATAGCTTATATCTGCTATACTTAGGAATGAACGCATTCTAACTGAATGCCACTATGTTCATATTACAGATTCACCAACCTCACTCGTGGCTTCATTTTAGCATTTAATTCAATTCCCAATCTCATTCGGGCCATGAAATAACCAATTATGCACATTACATATGTAAACACATGAATCATTTTTTACCCCGACCGGGATTTGAACCTAGGACTTATGATTACTAAGTCAAGGCGCTACCACTACACCACAGAAGGTTAAAAGGAATCCAACGTCATAGCTTATATCTGCTATACTTAGGAATGAACGCATTCTAACTGAATGCCACTATGTTCATATTACAGATTCCCCAACCTCACCAATGGTTTCATTTTGGCATTTAATTCAATTCCCAATCTCATTCGGGCCATGAAATAACCCATTAAGCACATTACATATGTGAAAACATGAGTCATTTTTTACCCCGACCAGCACTCGAACCTAGGACTTATGATTACTAAGTCAAGGCGCAACTTCTACATAACAGAAGGTTAAAAGGAATCCAACATTATAGCTTATATCTGCTATACTTGGGAATTAACGCATTCTAACTGAATGCCACTATGCTCATATTACAGATTCCCAACCTCACTCGTGGCTTAATTTTAGAATTTAATTCAATTCCCAATCTAATTCGGGCAATTAAATAACCAATTAAGCACATTACGTATGTGAAAACATGAATAATTTTTTACCCCGACCAGGACACGAACCTAGGACTTATGATTACTAAGTCAAGATGCTACCAATGCACCACAGAAGGTTAAAAGGAATCCAACCTTATAGCTTATATATGCAATACTTAGGAATAAACGCATTCTAACTGAATGCCACTATGCTCATATTACAGATTCCCCAACCTCACTCGAGGCTTCATTTTAGCATTTAATTCAATTCCCAATCTCATTCATGCCATGAAATAACCAATTAAGCACATTACATATGTGAAAACATGAATCATTTTTTACCCCGACCGGGACTCGAACCTTGGACTTATGATTACTAAGTCAAGGCGCTACCACTACACCACAGAAGGTTAAAAGGAATCCAACCTTATAGCTTATATCTGCTATGCTTAGGAATGAACGCATTCTAACTGAATGCCACTATGTTCATATTACAGATTCCACAACCTCACTCGTGGCTTCATTTTAGCATTTAATTCAATTCCCAATCTCATTCAGGCCATGAAATAACCAATTAAGCACATTACATATGTGAAAACATGAATCATTTTTTACCCCGACCGGGACTCGAACCTAGGACTTATGATTACTAAGTCAAGGCGCTACCACTACACCACAGAATTTTAAAAGGAATCCAACCTTATAGCTTATATCTGCTATACTTAGGAATGAACGCATTTTAACTGAATGCCACTATGCTCATATTACAGATTCCCCAACCACACTCGTGGCTTCATTTTAGCATTTAATTCAATTCCCAATCACATTCGGGCAATGAAATAACAAATTAAGCACATTACATATGTGAAACCATGAATCATTTTTTACCCCGACCGGGATTCGAACCTAGGACTTATGATTACTAAGTCAAGGCGCTACCGCTACACCACAGAAGGTTAAATGGAATACAACCTTATAGCTTATATCTGCTATACTTAGGAATGGACGCATTCTAACTGAATGCCACTATGTTCATATTACAGATTCCCCAACCTCACTCGTGGCTTCATTTTAGCATTTAATTCAATTCCCATTCTCAATCGGGCCATGAAATAACCAATTAAGTAAATTACATATATGAAAACATGAATAATTTTTTACCCCGACCGGGACTCGAAACTAGGACTTATGATTACTAAGTCAAGGCGCTACCACTACACCACAGAAGGTTAAAAGGAATCCAACCTTTTAGCTTATATCTGCTATACTTAGGAATGAACGCATTCTAACTGAATGCCACTATGTTCATATTACAGATTCCCCAACCTCACTCGAGGCTTCATTTTAGCATTTCATTCAATTCCCAATCTCATTCGGGCTATGAAATAACCAATTAAGCACATTACCTATGTGAAAACATGAATCATATTCTACCCCGACCGGGACTCCAACCTAGGAATTATGATTACTAAGTCAAGGCGCTACCACTACAACACAGAAGGTTAAAAGGAATCCAACATTATAGCTTATATCTGCTATACTTAGGAATGAACGCATTCTAACTGAATGCCACTATGTTCATATTACAGATTCCCCAACCTCACTCGTGGCTTCATTTTAGTATTTAATTCAATTCCCAATCTCATTCGGGCCATGAAATTACCAAAATAAGCACATTACATATGTGAAAACATGAATAATATTTTACCCCGACCAGGAATCGAACCTAGGACTTATGATTACTAAGTCAAGGCGCTACCACTACACCACAGAAGGTTAAAAGGAATCCAACCTTATAGCTTATATCTGCTATACTTAGGAATGAACGCATTCTAACTGAATGCCACTATGTTCATATTACAGATTCCCTAACCTCGCTCGTGGCTTCATTTTAGCAATTAATTCGATTCCCAATCTCATTCGGGCCATGAAATAACCAATTAAGCACATTACATTTGTGAAAACATGAATCATTTTTTACCCCAACAGGGACTCGAACCTAGGACTTATGATTACTAAGTCAAGGCGCTACCACTACACCACAGAAGGTTAAAAGGAATCCAACCTTATAGCTTATATCTGCTATACTTAGGAATGAACGCATTCTAACTGAATGCCACTATGTTCATATTACAGATTCAACAACCTCACCCGTGGCTTCATTTTAGCATTTAATTCAATTCCCAATCTCATTCGGGCAATGAAATAACCAATTAAGCACATTACATGTGTGAAAACATGAATCATTTTTTACCCCGACCGGGACTCGAACCTAGGACTTATGATTACTAAGTCAAGGCGCTACCACTACACCACAGAAGGTTAAAAGGAATCCAACCTTATAGCTTATATCCGCTATACTTAGGAATGAACGCATTCTAACTGAATGCCACTATGTTCATATTACAGATTCCCCAACCTCACTCGTGGCTACATTTTAGCATTTAATTCAATTCCCAATCTCATTCAGGCCATGAAATAACCAATTAATCACATTACATATGTGAAAACATGAATCATTTTTTACCCCGACCGGGACTCGAACCTAGGACTTATGATTACTAAGTCAAGGTGCTACCACTACACCACAGAAGGTTAAAAGGAATCCAACCTTATAGCTTATATCTGATATACTTAGGAATGAACGCATTCTAACTGAATGCCACTATGTTCATATTACAGATTCCACAAACCTCACTCGTGGCTTCATTTTAGCATTTAATTCAATTCCCAATTTCATTCGGGCCATGAAATAGACAATTAAGCACATTACATATGTGAAAACATGAATCATTTTATACCCCGACCGGGACTCGAACCTAGGACTTATGATTACTAATTCAAGGCGCTACCACTACACCACAGAAGGTTAAAAGGAATCCAGCCTTATAGCTTATATCTGCTATACTTAGGAATGAACGCATTCTAACTGAATGCCACTATGTTCATATTGCAGATTCCCCAACCTCACTCGTGGCTTCATTTTAGTATTTAATTCAATCCCCAATCTCATTCGGGCCATGAAATAACCAATTAAGCACATTACATATATGAAAACATGAATCATTTTTTACCCCGACAGGGACTCGAACCTAGGACTTATGATTACTAAGTCAAGGTGCTACCACTACACCAAAGAAGGTTAAAAGGAATCCAACCTTATAGCTTATATCTGCTATACTTAGGAATGAACGCATTCTAACTGAATGCCACTATGTTCATATTACAGATTCCCTAACCTCACTTGTGGCTTCATTTTAGTATTTAATTCAATTCCCAATCTCATTCGGGCCATGAAATAACCAATTAAGCACATTACATATGTGAGAACATGAACCATTTTTTACCCCGACCGGGACTCGAACCTAGGACTTATGATTACTAAGTCAAGGCGCTACCACTACACCACAGAAGGTTAAAAGGAATCCAACCTTATAGCTTATATCTGCTATACTTAGGAATTAACGTATTCTAACTGAATGCCACTATGTTCATATTACAGATTCCCCAACCTCACCCGTGGCTTCATTTTAGCATTTAATTCAATTCCCAATCTCATTCGGGCAATGAAATAACCAATTAAGCACATTACATATATGAAAACATGAATCATTTTTTACCCCGACCGGGACTCGAACCTAGGACTTATGATTACTAAATCAAGGTGCTACCACTACACCAAAGAATGTTAAAAGGAATCCAACAGTATAGCTTATATCTGCTATACTTAGGAATGAACGCATTCTAACTGAATGCCACTATGTTCATATTACAGATTCCCCACCCTCACTCGTGGCTACATTTTAGCATTTAATTCAATTCCCAATCTCATTCAGGCCATGAAATAACCAATTAATCACATTACATATGAGAAAACATGAATCATTTTTTACCCCGACCGGGACTCGAACCTAGGACTTATGATTACTAAGTCAAGGTGCTACCACTACACCACAGAAGATTAAAAGGAATCAAACCTTATAGCTTATATCTGCTATACTTAGGAATGAACGCATTCTAACTGAATGCCACTATGTTCATATTACAGATTAACCAACCTCACTCGTGGCTTCATTTTAGCATTTAATTCAATTCCCAATCTCATTCAGGCCATGATATAACCAATTAAGCACATTACATATGTGAAACCATGAATCATTTTTTACCCCGACCCGGACTCGAACCTAGGCCTTATGATTACTAAGTCAAAGCGCTACCACTACACCACAGAAGGTTAAAAGGAATCCAACCTTATAGCTTATATCTGCTATACTTAGGAATGAACGCATTCTAACTGAATGCCACTATGTTCATATTACAGATTCCACAAACCTCACTCGTGGCTTCATTTTAGCATTTCATTCAATTCCCAATTTCATTCGGGCCATGAAATAGACAATTAAGCACATTACATATGTGAAAACATGAATCATTTTATACCCCGACCAGGACTCGAACCTAGGACTTATGATTACTAATTCAATGCGCTACCACTACACCACAGAAGGTTAAAAGGAATCCAACCTTATAGCTTATATCTGCTATATTTAGGAATGAACGCATTCTAACTGAATGCCACTATGTTCATATTACAGATTCCCCAACCTCACTCGTGGCTTCATTTTAGCATTTACTTCAATTCCCAATCTCATTCAGGCCATGAAATAACCAATTAAGCACATTACCTATGTGAAAACATGAATCATTTGTTACATCGACCGGGACTCCAACCTAGGAATTATGATTACTAAGTCAAGGCGCTACCACTACACCACAGAGGGTTAAAAGGAATACAACCTTATAGCTTATATCTGCTATACTTTGGAATGAATGCATTCTAACTGAATGCCACTATGTTCATATTACAGAAGCCCCAACCTCACTCGTTGCTTCATTTTAGCATTTAATTCAATTCCCAATCTCATTCGGGCCATGAAATAACCAATTAAGTACATTACATATTTGAAAACATGAATCATTTATTACCCCGACCGGGACTCGAACCTAGGACTTATGATTACTAAGTCAAGGCGCTACCACTACACCATAGAAGGTTAAAAGGAATCCAACCTTATAGCTTATATCTGCTATACTTAGGAATGAACGCATTCTAGCTGAATGCCACTATGTTCATATTACAGATTCCCCAACCTCACTCGCGGCTTCATTTTAGCATTTCATTCAATTCCCAATCTCATTCGGGCTATGAAATAACAAATTAAGCACATTACCTTTGTGAAAACATGAATCATATTCTACCCCGACCGGGAATCCAACCTAGGAATTATGATTACTAAGTCAAGGCGCTACCACTACACCACAGAAGGTTAAAATGAATCCAATCTTATAGCTTATATCTGCTATACTTAGGAATGAACGCATTCTAACTGAATGCCACTATGTTCATATTACAGATTCCTCAACCTCACTCGTGGCTTCATTTTAGCATTTAATTCAATTCCCAATCTCATTCGGGCCATGAAATAACCAATTAAGCACATTACATATGTGAAAACATGAATCATTTTTTACCCCGACCGGGACTCGAACCTAGGACTTATGATTACTAAGTCAAGGTGCTACCACTACACCACAGAAGGTTAAAAGGAATCCAGCCTTATAGCTTATATCTGCTATACTTAGGAATGAATGCATTCTAACTGAATGCCACTATGTTCATATTACAGATTCCCTAACCTCACTCGTGGCTTCATTTTAGCAATTAATTCAATTCAAAATCTCATTCGGGCCATGAAATAACCAATTAAGCACATTACATTTGTGAAAACATGAATCATTTTTTACCCCGACTGGGACTCGAACCTAGGACTTATGATTACTAAGTCAAGGCGCTACCACTACACCACAGAAGGTTAAAAGGAATCCAACCTTATAGCTTATATATGCTATACTTAGGAATGAACGCATTCTAACTGAATGCCACTATGTTCATATTACAGATTCCCCAACCTCACCCGTGGCTTCATTTTAGCATTTAATTCAATTCCCAATCTCATTCGGGCTATGAAATAACCAATTAAGCACATTACCTGTGTGAAAACATGAATCATTTTTTACAACGACCGGGACTCGAACCTAGGACTTATGATTACTAAGTCAAGGTGCTAATACTACACCACAGAAGGTTAAAAGGAATCCAACCTTATAGCTTATATCCGCTATACTTAGGAATGAACGCATTCTAACTGAATGAAACAATGTTCATATTACAGATGCCCCAACCTCACTCGTGGCTACATTTTAGCATTTAATTCAATTCCCAATCTCATTCAGGCCATGAAATAACCAATTAATCACATTACATATGTGAAAACATGAATCATTTTTTACCCCGACCGGGACTCGAACCTAGGACTTATGATTACTAAGTCAAGGTGCTACCACTACACCACAGAAGGTTAAAAGGAATCCAACCTTATAGCTTATATCTGCTATACTTAGGAATGAACGCATTCTAACTGAATGCCACTATGTTCATATTACAGATTCCACAAACCTCACTTGTGGCTTCATTTTAGCATTTAATTCAATTCCCACTTTCATTCGGGCCATGAAATAGACAATTAAGCACATTACATATGTGAAAACATGAATCATTTTATACCCCGACCGGGACTCGAACCTAGGACTTATGATTACTAATTCAAGGCGCTACCACTACACCACAGAAGGTTAAAAGGAATCCAGCCTTATAGCTTATATCTGCTATATTTAGGAATGAACGCATTCTAACTGAATGCCACTATGTTCATATTGCAGATTCCCCAACCTCACTCGTGGCTTCATTTTAGCATTTACTTCAATTCCCAATCTCATTCGGGCCATGAAATAACCAATTAAGCACATTACCTATGTGAAAACATGAATCATTTGTTAAACCGCCCGGGACTCCAACCTAGGAATTATGATTACTAAGTCAAGGCGCTACCACTACACCACAGAGGGTTAAAAGGAATACAACCTTATAGCTTATATCTGCTATACTTAGGAATGAACGCATTCTAACTGAATGCCACTATGTTCATATTACAGATGCCCCAACCTCACTCGTGGCTTCATTTTAGCATTTAATTCAATTCCCAATCTCATTCGGGCCATGAAATAACCAATTAAGTACATTACATATTTGAAAACATGAATCATTTATTACCCCGACCGGGACTCGAACCTAGGACTTATGATTACTAAGTCAAGGCGCTACCACTACACCACAGAAGGTTAAAAGGAATCCAACCTTATAGCTTATATCTGCTATACTTAGGAATGAACGCATTCTAACTGAATGCCACTATGTTCATATTACAGATTCCCCAACCTCACTCGCGGGTTCATTTTAGCATTTCATTCAATTCCCAATCTCATTCGGGCTATGAAATAACCAATTAAGCACATTACCTATGTGAAAACATGAATCAAATTTTACCCTGACAGGGACTCCACCCTAGGAATTATGATTACTAATCAAGGCGCTACCACTACAATACAGAAGGTTAAAAGGAATCCAAACTTATAGCTTATATCTGCTATACTTAGGAATGAACGCATTCTAACTGAATTCCACTATGTTCATATTACAGATTCCTCAATCTCACTCGTGGCTTCATTTTAGCATTTCATTCAATTCCCAATCTCATTCGGGCCATGAAATAACCAATTAAGCACATTACATATGTGAAAACATGAATCAATTTTTACCCCGACCGGGACTCGAACCTAGGACTTATGATTACTAAGTCAAAGTGCTACCACTACACCACAAAAGGTTAAAAGGAATTCAACCTTATAGCTTATATCTGCTATACTTAGGAATGAGCGCATTCTAACTGAATGCCACTATGTTCATATTACAGATTCCCTAACCTCACTCGTGGCTTCATTTTAGCAATTAATTCAATTCCCAATCTCATTCGGGCCATGAAATAACCAATTAAGCACATTACATATGTGAAAACATGAATCATTTTTTACCCCGACCGGGACTTGAACCTAGGACTTATGATTACTAAGTCAAGGCGCTACCACTACACCACAGAAGGTTAAAAGGAATCCAACCTTATAGCTTATATCTGCTATACTTAGGAATGAACGCATTCTAACTGAATGCCACAATGTTCATATTACAGATTCCCCAACCTCACTCGTGGCTTCATTTTAGCATTTAATTCAATTCCCAATCTCATTCGGGCAATGAAATAACCAATTAAGCACATTACATATGTGAAAACATATATCATTTTTTACCCCGACCGGGACTCGAACCTAGGACTTATGATTACTAAATCAAGGCG
>JAXCGZ010013363.1:7500-22500 GCA_037179515.1 Halocaridina rubra | reverse complement strand
CATAAGTTTGCAAACTATGCTGGTCAAGGAAACTGGTCTATTGTTCAGAGCCGTATCCCTCCTTCCCTTTTTGAAGATAGGTATCACATTTGCTTGTTTCCAGCATCTTGGAATCTCCCCCGACTCCAGTGACTCCTTAAATATGATACTTAGTGCCACTGATATTGTGTTTGCGCATTTTTTAAGCACATGAGGGGATATGTCATCAGGACCTGTAGCTTTATGAACATCTAAATCCATCAGCGCTTTGCATACCTCTGTGGCTGTAAGGTTGATGTTCTCTAATACCGGCCCTTGAGCTTCTATCACTGCAATCTGAGGGGGTGGGGTATTTTCTACTGTAAATACTGACTGAAACTCCTTGTTCAATTCTTTGCAGATCTCTTTGTCCGTCTCAGTGATGCTTCCATCCGCTCTCTTTAGCCTTAAAACCTGTTCTTTTACCTTCAGTTTTCCTCTGATAAAGCTGTGGAAAAGCTTGGGATTTTCTTTAGCCTTCCTGGTGATGTCCCTCTCAAAATCTCTCTCTGCCTCTCTCCTTTTACTTAGGTAGTCATTTCTTGCTCTTTTGTAGGTTTGCCAGGCATTTATGTTTTTTCTCCTCCTATACCTTTTCCAGCATTTGTCTCTCCACTCCTTAGCTCTTTTACACTCATTATCGAACCATTTCTCTCTGGCATGAATTACACCTACTTTGGTGACAGGTATGCAGCAATCTACTATCTTCCCATATTTCTCACAAAAGATGTCATACATTTCTTGTACAGATTTGTTGTAAAATAAGGTTCTCCAGTCAATAACTGCAAAAAGCTCATTCATTTTGATGTAATCTCCTTTCGGATAGTTCCTCCTCATGTCCTCAGTGCCTCTACTCTCAGGAAGAATGTCTTCAATGATATACTCCATCAACAACACACAGTGGTCACTCTTTCCAATTGGTGGTTCATACTCAATATTTTCAATATCCAACACATTATCTGTGAACACTAGATCAAGTAGTGATGGCTCATCCCCACCCCTGGCTCTTGTTGGTTCCATTGCATGTTGGTGTAGGAAATTCCCTTGTTCGCAATCTAGGAATCTTGCCCCAAATGAGTCCTCACCACTGTGTGGGTCAAGATTTATCCAATCTATCTCTTTATGATTAAAGTCTCCCATAATCAAAATCCTACATTTTTTCTCCCGTGCCACGTTAACAACTGAGTTTATGACTTCAATCGTACCTATATGACTTTCCTCATAAATTTCAAGCCTATTTTGGTTCCTTGGTGGGTTGTATACAACAGTTATTATAATGCTCTCTGACCCAGTATGTATGCGAGCAACAAGAAATTCCCTGAACTCACTTTCTATAGCCAAGTTTATTTCTTCAACTTGAATCCTCTCACTTATGAGCAGTGCTATCCCTCCACCAGTCCTCTCAGATCTTTCGACCCTTAGTATTCTGAAGCCCTTAGGAAAAACTGTGACACTGTTTATGTCCTCACTCAACTTAGTCTCTGTAATTGCTACTATATCTGCCTTACTGTTGTGAATCCTATCTTTTAATTCTACTGCCTTACCAGCTAATCCATCAGCATTTGTGTATAGCAATCTTAATGAGGCCCAATCCCCTGATCTTCTGTCATTATCTTCTTTATCTCCCCTTTGTCTGGAAGTATTCTGTAACGAAAATTTTTCTTCTCTTCTTCATTTCTTTCATCATTTAACCTTCTTGCCTCTTGCAACAAGTTTTTGATCTTTCCCATCTCTTCCTGTGTTCTGTATCGTCTAATGAACACTTCTTTGCATTCTTGAAGGTCTTTTAGACTTTTTTTTCTCAACAATATTTCCCTACATGTCTCCACTCTCTCAAAGGTTACTTTTGTTGGTCTCGGCTTTCCTTCCCTCGAATATTTACCTAGTTGGTGTATGTTTACAACATCCTCAGGACCACATACTACTCCAAGCTTTCTTATCAGGTCTACAACGTTAGCTTTATTTTCTTCAAGCCTCCCCTGCCATGTTGGCTCCTGGGATTCACTTATGCCTGAGATTACCACTGTCTTCTCCTTATCAAGTGCCTGTCTGATGAGTGGGTTTGCCCTTTCCATCACAACGTCTTTCATTTTTTCGATTACTGTCTCTTTATAGTCAACTGTTTGTATGTTTTCCAGTGCCACCACCTTTACAGCCTCTTTTACTGCCACATTCCCCTTTAGTGCATCAGCAAAGGACGTTTTCATGGCATCATTTTCCATATTCAGCTCCTGGAACTCTTTTCTGAACTGTTCAATGTTTTCCTTAATCTGAGCATTCCAAGCAGCAATCTCGTCTCTCTCAGAAGAGAGCAGTGAACTAACATCTAATTCCTTTAGGTTGTCATTCAGCTGTTTGTTTTTATCTTCTTGTTTAGAAATTCTAGATTCTAGTTGACTCTTTTCCCCTTCCAGCTTCTTTATTCTTTTTTCTAGTTCCTTTCTCTCCTGCCCTTGTGCTTTATTTGCTTCCTCCAAAGATCTTATTTGTTCTATGAGTGTTTCATTCTCTTTCATTTCTCCATCCATATTCCGAATTTTATCATCAAGGCTTATAACCATTTCCTCTAACTTCTTGATTCTCTGTTTAAGTCCTCTGATGACTACCCCTTCTCCCGACCCATGGGTGGGAGAGGTTTGGGACAGAGATGGCTTCATTTTTATGTTCTCCCTCTCACAGAATATAGAAAGAAGACGAGAAAGAGGAAAAAAAAAGGAAAGAGAAAAACTTCTAATTTACCTTCACACAGAATTTTTATATCTCCATATAAGTGCTATTTAGTGACTCAGTTTGTCTCCTTTCTGGTAACACACATCTTAACTTAAAAACTTGACCATGGTAATTTAAGTATAAAAAGAAAAAGAAAAACAAAAGTCAAACCTGAAGGAAAATTCGAATTTGTGTTCGAGGTGGCACCCACCTGTTTCTGTTATATATTCTTCCTAACTGATAAACTGACTTGCTAACCAAGATATGTTATCACGGGATTTAGACTTTACATTTAACTCAATATATATACAAAATAACAAAATAGTAAAAGAGAAAGCTAAAAGAAAAGCAAAAAAAAAAAAATGAAGAAAATAAGACTGCTGTACTACTTGGCAACTTAACTCAGTACTGTTGACAGGTGGGTATTTGGTAATTTTTTTTCTTTTATTATTCATTTTTTTCGTGTATCAAACTAACTAACTAGTTAATATAAATGGGAAGGATACTGATTTTAACATTATATAGAACCACAGGATCAGGTAAAACGGCTTAAGAGCTTTCCCCAGTTTACACAAAAAATTAGGTAATGTGGTGTGATGGCTCCACCTCTGGCAACTCTTCTAGATTTCCCTCAAGGCAGAAACTGGACGGCAGCTTCTCTCTCTTCCTCACGAAAAAGTTCTCATTTTTTTTTCCTTTAATATGAACAGTCTCGTCTTACACAAATATTAGTTTTTGTACTCACAATACTCTGCAGGATTTCAGATTTATGGAAATTATGGTAAAGTTTTCCACTAAGCACTTAGTCACTCGAAACAGTTAAAAATTTAAGAGGAGCAATTCCGTGTGTCACTGAACGCGCGGTGTGTATGTATGTATGTATGTATGTATGTATGTATGTATGTATGTATGTATGTATGTATGTATATATGTATGTATGTATGTATGTATGTATGTATGTATGTATGTATGTATGTTTGTATGTATGTATGTATGTATGTATGTATGTATGTATGTATGTATGTATGTATGTATGTATGTAATGTATGTATGTAAGTATGTATGTATGTATGTATGTATGTATGTATGTATGTATATATATATATATATATATATATATATATATATATATATATATATATATATATATATATATATATATATATATATATATATATATATATATATATATATATATATATATATATATGTTGAGTAATTCACGTGGGAAAGTATTTCTAGTTTATTAATCAATGCAAACATGACGTCATCATATCCAATTCTAAGGCTACGTTTCCACTAGGCTGCAAAACGCTGCTTCTGTTTTTCGCAGCCTCTGCCTGAGTTTAGGTGATACATGTAATCCTATGGAGCTGTTTCCACTAGAGGCTGCGTTTCGCAGCTTCTATGAAGCGGCGGTAGTGGAAACAGCTCCATAGGATTACATGTATCACCTAAACTCAGGCAGAGGCTGCGAAAAACAGAAGCAGCGTTTTGCAGCCTAGTGGAAACGTAGCCTAAGAAGATTGTTTTTGATAGGAATTATGATTCCAGTTAGAAAGTAAGTTTCCTAACGTTCTTTGTGATAATATGCAAGAGTTGTCAAGCCCACCGAGGGGCATTTGGAAGGGTATCCAGCCAATTTCCCAGATCTAATCTGCCTGTGTCCCCCCATTTGATTGGGAGTTTATAGTTACACATTATGCGGCACGTATTCGTGAGAGATCCCTATAGCTAAACTGCGTGTCTCTTTTTCTCACACCCAACCAGATTCACGGGGAAAAAAGACCTCTCCATCACACTGGTTTTTTTTTAGTGGAAAAAAAAATATCCTTTCTTTGCTATAGCATTAAGAATAGTATTTTCTCAAAAATTCAAGATCATTCAGCCTTAATCTCGCAACTTTGTGAGACGTTGTTTTGAGGGACACCCCGATATACGCAACAGATCACGAAAATCAAAGATATATTGAAATTTGCACCTGAACACAAACTCAGTAATACAAATAAGCAAAAATACACATATGGTCTTCCATGTAGATCAATGTGTAAATAAAGACTAATATATTCCTCGAAGGAGTATTTCCCGCCTTAAAATACACAAGGACAACGCTGAACCACTTATGAGTTGATTAAAATGTAAATGACGTTTATTTATGTATAACAACCCGAGGGTAAGTTATATCATGCTAATTACACCCACTTTTTGACCTTTTTGACCTCATCCATATTTTAAGTATGTAAAAGAGAGCGGAGAGGGAAGCGGGTTAATTAATAAAATGCATTTGTCGGTTTACAATTAGATTAGCATTTTCAATATTAAAGTTGTTAACATATTTCAATGGTCTTTTCCCATTGATAGTGTATGTGGGTGCGCGCGTTTGTGTGTGAAAGTGTATGTTTGATAGTGTACGCACATTATTTGAAATTCAAATTTTGACGGAGGGGCTTGCTCCATACAAACTGGAGCATACATCTTTTATAAAGCATGTACGTTACTATTTTATCTTGCGTACTTCATGACATAAATGAAATATCATCATCAATATCATCATCATCATCATCATCATCAACATCACCGCTACCACCATCAGGATCACAAACATTATCATTAGTGTTGCTGTTGTTGTTCCCATACACTTCAAAATCTAAATGGAATATAATCATCATCATCGTCATTATCGTCCTCATCATCACCACCGTACATATTATCTTTGTTGTTGTTGTTGGTGATATTATTCTTGTTGTTGTTTTTTCTTGTTGTTTTGTTGTTATGGTGGTGGTTGTTCTTGTTGTTGTTGTTGCCTTTGTTGTTGTTGTTGTTGTTGTTAGTGTCCTTGTTCTTCTTGTTGGTGGCGGTGTTCTTATTATTGTTGGTATTCTTTTTGTCGTTGTTGTTGTTCTTGTTTCTACTCTTGTAGTTCTTGTTATTCATGTTCTTGTTATTTTTGTTTTTGCTCTTGTTGTTGTTGCTGATGTTGTTGTTGTTGCTGCTGCTGCTTCTGTTGTTTCTGTTGTTTTTGTTGTGGTTGCTGATGTTGTTGTTGTTATTATTGCCGTTGCTGTTGTGGTTGTTTATGTTATTGATTTTGTTGTTGCTTTTGCATGGTAGCTACATATCATTACTGCATAAGTTGAAGGACAACAACAACGCATCCATGAGAAAGTATAGCATTGATTTCCCCAATGATAATCTAGTGATTTATTATTCTGAGAATTTTCAACATATACCATAAATATCATCATTAATTATTATTATTATTATTATTATCATTATTATTATTATTATTATTATTATTACTATTATTATTATTATTATTATTATTATTATTATTATTATTATTATTATTATTATTATCATTATCATTATTGTTATTATTATTATCATTATTATTATTATTATTATTATTATTATTTTTATTATTATTATTATTATTATTATTATTATTATTATTATTATTATTATTATTATTATTATTATAATAATTATTATTATTATTATTATTATTATTAATATTATTATTATTATTACTTTTATTATTGTTATTTTTATTATTATTATTATTATTATCATTATTATTATTATTATTATTATTATTATTATTATTATTATTATTGTTATTATTATTATTATTATTATTATCATATTTATTATTATTAATATTATTATTATTATCATTATAATCATTAATAATACTAATATATAATTATTATTATCATTATCATTATTATTATTATTTTTATTATTATTATTATTTTTAATAATAATATTATTATCATTATTATTATTATTATTAGTATTATTATTATTATTATTATTATTATTATTATTATTATTATTATTATTATTATTATTATTATTGTTATTATTATTATTATTATTATTAGTAGTAGTAGTAGTATTGTTAGTTTTGTTAGTATTATTATCATAATCATTATTATTATTATTATTATTATTATTATTATTATTATTATTATTATTATTATTATTATTATTATTATTATTATTATTATTATTATTATTATTATTATTATTATTATTATTATTATATTATTATTATCATTATTATTATTATTATTATTATTATTATTATTATTATTATTATTATTATTATTATTATTATTATTACTATTATTATTACTAATATTATCATCATCATCATCACTACTATTATTATTATTATTATTATTATTATTATTATTATTATTATTATTATTATTATTATTATTATTATTATTATTATTATTATTATTATTATTATTATTATTATTATTATTATTTGTATTATTATTATTATTATTATTATTATTATCATTATTATTATTATTATTATTATTATTATTATTATTATTATTATTATTATTATTATTATAAATATTATTATTATTGTTATTGTTATTATTGTTATTATCATCATTTTCATCATCATTAGTATTAGTAGCAGTAGTAGTAGTAGTAGTAGTAGTAGTAGTAGTAGTAGTAGTAGGACGACTCCACTATTTCTTTTCTCTTTTTTTCGTTCCTAATATTATATTTAGTTACAACCACTTCTGTTTAGAAGAAAAGGGAAGACTATGATTGCTGTTCACTAGGGCAATGAGAAGATTAATCTTTGCAAGTTGAGGCGTCAGAGTTTTAAAATACAAGTGGACATTTTTTATGCTAAATAAACACAAAAACTGTCCCATGACTATTTACCATAATAAGACATCTTTCCATCTCTTCAGAAATTAGATTGTTTTTTCTCTTTTTTTTTGTTTTTGTTTTTTGTTTTAGGTGTTACAATTAATTCCCAATGTGGGGATGGACATGGGCGGATCGAGGCCTGGAATTTTCCATCCACACATAGTACTGTTGTTGTTCCTGTTATTGTTACTCTTGTTTTTGTTGTTATTGTTGTTTGTTTTATTGTTTTTTTCTTGTTTTCGTGGGTTACAAAAAGTATATAATGAAATAAAAATAAATAATATACCGGTAAAGATAGCATTTTGATAAAATATATATATATATATATATATATATATATATATATATATATATATATATATATATATATATATATATATATATATATATATATATATATATATATATATATATATATATATATATATATATATATATATATATATATATATCACACAGCTGTCATTTGAAGTAATTTTCTCATTGCTGTTCAGTCTAGCTTTAACGGCTATCATAGAAAGTCGAATTACTATATAGGGCAAAAACATACACCATTCCATAATAATATGGCGGTCGTTTGGTGCTTTGTGATATCGATGTTATAAGCTCTCTCGTGCACCTCAAGTTTCAGTAAGTTTTCTTTTCCGTGCTCATTTGTGAAATCCTGTCTCTGGCTGGCAGTTTTTACCACGCCGAGATATCTTGTTTCTCAGCTATTTTCTTCCCCCAAACCTACATTTATCATTATACATAGAATATCAATGACAGTAATTTTTTTTTATGAATCAATAAAAAAAAAGAAACAATAATCATAGAACCGATTATGGACATGGAATAAAGTGCGTATAAAGAGACGTAATGTCCGAGTGATGAGTGGAGAGAGTTGCTAATTAGTCCATTCGGGGGAAAGTGGGGAACTTTTGCTCAACAAAAAAATATTACGCTATTGGCGTGAATGTAACTATTTAAAAATAGTATTTTTGTTCAAATGTACGCCAATGGTATCACGGTGCACTTGGGCCCTAAAACTTTATACACGCCATTGGCGTCACCGTGCACGAGAGTTAATTGGTAATGATTTGCCATCAGCGTTCTGTACTAAACGTTTCATGAGTTGAACGAGACTGTTAAAGGTTTCGCGGATTTACTGATGCCTCTCCAGACTAGGAGATATAAGCATGATTCTTTACTATTCACAGATATTTTTAAATAAGACTGCTTACAGTTCCCCGTAGCAACTTGTTCAAAACCAGGCTTTCACAGTTAATGTTTCCTTGAGAGAACATGTGTTCTTAGTAATTAACCGCACTGAGCTTGTGGACGCTAATCCCTCTATCATTATTTACTGTATACCTACATATTATAAATCATTATCAGCAGAACGATTTAAAGCATTTTGTTATCCCAGACGAATGTGTGGAATTAAAAGTCATCATTATACTGGTATTGCATATTATAGAATTTAAAGTGCTCATGAAAGAATGCTAACAGGCTCATAGCAATAGGGTACTGCGGTAGAGTAGAGGTTAGAGCACTCATGTTCAAATTCACCTGGGGTGTAGGGAAGGGCATCCAGCCATAATTCACTAGGTTCAACCTGCTTGTTCCCACCCCCATTCGAATGGGGATTAATAGT
Organism: Halocaridina rubra; assembly: GCA_037179515.1. NCBI lineage: Eukaryota > Metazoa > Arthropoda > Malacostraca > Decapoda > Atyidae > Halocaridina > Halocaridina rubra. The sequence continues at coordinate 13,451 of JAXCGZ010013363.1, read as the reverse complement.
GATACATGATACGGCAAACAACGTATTTTTAGCTATAGAGAGTACAAGCATCTTGAATTTATTACTCTCCCTAGAGGATTGTGTATGACCTTTATCAGACTATTAGATTTATATTTCTGATGTATTACACTTAGTCGTATTGTTTCCTTTTCTTTTATTACTTCATTATCTTACATAAAACATTGGAGTTTAAATATGTTTGGGTCTTAGGAGAACAGACGTGTGTTGATGAGATCTCTTTGTAAAAACAACTGATAAGCCCCAAAGCCCAGTGGTTGTCTACATCTTACAGTTTTCGGCCTAAGGCAGTCTTGATGCTGACTGATGGCTCCCTACAAATGCCTAGGGCTCTTGTTGCTACTAAGAATTACTCTTGTTCTCAGAAGAATGATCTAATACTGATTCTACTGCTTTACTTATATCCCCTACACCTCTACCCTGCTGTGAGATACAAAAAGAAGGTGGAGGTGGGAGGTTCTTCTGTATATGCCTAGACCAATTGAATTTAAATTTAGTTTTTCAAGTTCAGCATATGATGTGAGTGTGGCTAGGCAATGTTTGTTCCCATGTGGTGCTTAGGCCTAGTTTGTATCTCAAGTCCAATTTGAATCCTATTAGCTCCAAATCGAATGGAAGAGAGGGAAAGCCTGGGACCCAAACCAAGTGGTCAATTAGTTTCTATATAGCGTGGTGATAAATGCAAAATATACTCTATCCCTCACCACCTAACCAGAAAGTACATTTTCTACCAAACTATTAATTTACTGTTCAAGATATCCAAAAGTGCAATGTTGATAAATATTCAATAATACTCATAAATGATAGAATGACAACCATTATACTAAAAAACAAATGCAAACTCTACTTTTTATATAAGCCTCTTTCTAAGGAGTGCATTTGAGCCTTATTCTTAACTTAAAAATTATGAACACTATTTAGTTTTATGAACATATTTATTTTTCTTTTAATATTTGTAAAATGCTGGGAAGTACTCTGAATCAATATACGGTTATTAAGCAGGTTAAATCTTCTTTCTCGGGAAAAGTTTCAATATTCTTTTCATTTCTTCTCAATATGGAGTTCAACTTCTTATGATATTTAGTGCTTCCATGTTTGTGTCCCCTGTATTTCCACAGAAAAACGGATCAGGTTGTATTCGCAGTGGTCAACCCCCATCGGATGGCCACCAGACAAGAGGAGAGAGTGAATGCATATTTTTTTTTTTCGTCACCCCTCTCTCCTGCACTACTCGGCTATCAAGAGGGGTATCTCTCCATATCTCCCTCTCTCAACACCCATCCACCGGACCCTGATCTCCCTCTACAATCCTGTCTCTGCAATCAGAGACCGGATTCTTGAGTCAAGAAAAGGACCTAGGTGGCCGTCACAAATTCAGAAATACCAGATATTGTGTCTGGGCATAAGCACAGGCCTATGAAAGAACACAACTTAGATATCAAGCATACAATGTAACTGCATTTTTATTTTATGAGTGTGATACCAGGACAGGCAAAATAAAAACTGCCCTCATCAATAAAGGCCCAGGCACGAGAAAACATTAAGATGAAGGAAAGAAAAAGGTGATGGACAACAGAAATGAGGTAATGATACACAAAGAAAAAGGACACTGAAAGAATAGTCAAAGTACTGAGGACCTAAAGATATGGTATGATTAGGCACTAAGATGAGGATAGATCTGCTTTTTGAAGGAAGATAGGTTATAAGAATTAGGAAAGACAGAAGAAGGATGAGAGTTTTAGAGTCTGAAGCTAGATGTGAAAAAGCAGTTGCTGCACAAACCAATCAACAAGCTACAAATCTCCACACAGTACCTGTGGAACGAGGCCACTTGGCGAGTGTTATGCGGTTTCGGCAATGGGGGGGATGCAACTCGCCAACTCATCAGAGCAGACATGGAAGTAGTAGCGATAGAAAAGAGAAAGTGACAACCTACAGTGAAGAGAAAGAAAATCCAGATTAGTAGTAAGAGAGGGTCATTAATGAGTCTGACTTCCTTAGATCAACCCTATCAAGGAGATAAGTATATGAAGAAGTATCCAAGATGCATGAGCAGTAGTCTAAGCAAGGATGGATAAGACCTTTATAGATTCTAAGTAATTGTAAAGAGTTAAAGTAATGGCGAAAAGAGAGGGGTAAGGATTGAGGGACAGGTGAGCTGGAATCATTTACAGAAAAATAGGCAGAAAAATGAGAGCCAAAGAGAGTGACTTTGTCAGTGGGAGAGCAACCTATAGAACCATCAGAATGACTGAGAAAGGGAAAGCTTTAGTTACAGAGTTTTTGGAGAGATTTTTGACTAAGGATCAGAAAGATTTGTCAGTAGGAGAGGAGTTCAGGTTATCAACATTCCTTCTAATAAAGGAAGCCTTAGACCTTTGAATCTGAGCAGTACAGCAATTCCTAGTTATATTAAGAGCAGAGTGAGTAAAATTGGAAGGAGAGGCTTGGTACGGCTAGAGTTCCCGGTCCCTGGCCTGAATAGCCATGGAGAAGGCACGGTCTTACCAAGGATTAGGGAGAGAAAAAGTTTTTATAGAAGAGGGGATGTACGCCTCTATTCCCGATGTTATGCTTTCAGCAACTTTTAGGGCTACCTAATTAGGGTTGCAGGACAAAAAGCAAAAGTCATCCCATGGGAATTTGAAGAGGAAGTTACACAAATCTTCATGTTGGGTAAGCTCAAAGTGCCAAAGGTGGCTGTGAGTAGGAGGGATTGGTGATGGGGGAGCAAAAATGGAAGGGAATGAGATCACATAATTTTCAGATTTACCAAGAGGAGAAAGCACCAAATAAGAGTAGTTTAATGGATTAGATGTAAGAAATAGGCTAAGAGTGCTGGCTGCATGCTTGTGTCTATTGGGAATACGAGTAGGATGTGTGATAATTTGCTCCAGATCGTGAGTAATAGAGAAATCAAGGGGCTCACTTCCTCCCACATCAGTGCGAGAAGCATTACGCCATTCACTGTGGTGTATATTGAACTTTCCAATATAGAGAAGTTCGGCATGTGGGTGAGAAGATAGCAAGAGGGCAGATTTTCAAAGAAAAACACAAAGTCAGTGGAGTTTGGAGAACAGTAGCAGAAGTAAAGGAATGTAGTGGTAGTGGAGAGATAGCTTTTTAGCCAGAGAGCATCAAAGTCAGGAGATTTGAGGTCCATGAGCCTTGCAATAGAAGTATTAGTGTTGCAGTAGGCACAGACCCCACCTTTGGAACGAAAACGAAAATACAGGTTATAGTGAGAGATTTGGAATGGGTCATTGGAAGCATGGCTAGACTGCTGGGTTTCAGAGAGAGGGAGGAGGTTAGGGAGGGAAGTACCCAAGTGCTGTTCCGCAGACAAACGTTTAGAGTTCAGGCCACGAATGTTATAAAAGTGAAGAGAGAAAGAAGCAGATCTATCAGGAGGTGCAAGGTTAAGGGCAGAACCATTATTACTACCAGGCATGTTTACCCTCAAGCCTTTCTCCAATAGGTAAAGGGAAAAGAAGCATAAGAAATTGCATATCGGCTTAGCAAGAGGTCATACAGTGCAAAATTTGGACAGAGGCTGGTAGTGGTTGATCTGCTAGCAAAGCACCAATAAAAGTATTAAAAGCAACTCACTAATAAGATTTATACAGATATAGTAAAATACAAAATTGAAAAAGATATACGGGATAATGAAAAAAATATTAACAATATGCAGACTGTGGGAAGAGCTAAAGTACTGCAATTATATTTCATATATATTATTCATTCTCCACAAATTTTTTTTGTTTTATTTATTTCTAAAAGATTAAATTGCTTTGTATCAATTCTTCATTAGCAAAATATAGCATGTGGTCATCAATATTCATGTTGCTTGGTTGTTTGTGGTAAGATCAGATTTCCAGTAAAGCAGTCAAAATATATGACAGAAAAAATATCACTACTAAATCTGATTTTAAATTATCATGTTTAAACACTAACATGCAAAAAATTCAAACAATAGTAAAACTAACTCACGTTTATTGTCTGGCAAAATCTAAAAAAAAAAAAAAAATCAACAGTCAAAATACTCAAAGTCAGCAACTTATAAAATCTTAGGCTTCAAGCATTCAATTATTAAAAGAAAATATAGAGAAGGGATCTATCTCACACTCACAATGCTCTTATTAGGTGACACAAGTGGGTCAAGTCCGATTAAGGTACAATCACCTTATCTCTTGAAACAGTTAATCAAACAATATCTTCAATTTCCATAAAGATCGCAAAAATACCCACCTTACGAAAAATGACCTTTAAACAGCGTCCTAATAGAGCTCTATTTTATTAGCTAGGCAGAATGGCACCAATAACACATTTTTTTTTCTAATTTTCACAGGTAATAGTATACTACTACAGTTAAAACAAAAATGACATAAGAAGCGTCAAATCTTGAGCATATATTTCAAAAGAATTGAGAATTGTATATTCTTAAGCGATTTTGGAGCATAAAAATAACATAGCTCTCTCTCTCTCTCTCTCTCTCTCTCTCTCTCTCTCTCTCTCTCTCTCTCTCTCTCTCTCTCTCTCTCTCTCTCTCTCTCTCTCTCTCTCTCTGTGTGTGTGTGTGTTAGTATGCAGCAATGTTTTATCAATGTGTACACCTCCCTGTAAACTATGTTCAATTCTTGGTTTTGTATCCATTTGAAGCATTATTTGTATGAACTCATGTAATGTCTGACGCCTTGGCGCAATAAATTAATAAAATAAAATAAATAATCTCTCTCTCTCTCTCTCTCTCTCTCTCTCTCTCTCTCTCTCTCTCTCTCTCTCTCTCTCTCTCTCTCTCTCTCTCTCTCTCTCTCTCAGAGACAGTTAGCTCTGGAGACTATCGCTGATGTATCCACGTCTGTCCCTGCAGCACACCACGTCTATGTTGATGGTTCTGTGCAAGCAGATGGGAGGGCGGCATGTGCTGTGTTTTCCCCCACCATGGAGCCGCCTGTGCCGGCTGATTCATGGATTGGCCGTAGACTACCCACCTCGTCGAGCTCCACCTACTGTGAACTGAATGCCATCTTGGATGCCGTGACTCTCCTTGTTCGACGACGAGTGAATGGGGTAATAATTTGTGACTCCCAATCGGCCCTACAAGCCCTATCCTCGCCAAGACCTATCTGTGGTCGTGCTGTGGGAGATATACTATGTAGCCTCGCAGCCGCTCGGGATGCTTCTCTTGTTGTGTCATTTGTGTGGACTCCATCCCACATTGGACTGACTGGCAACGACACAGCGGATCGTCTTGCCAAGGCGGCCTGTATGCTGGATGGGCATGCTGTGGACGCTGAGCCCTCCCTCCGATGCCTACGTAACATCATCTACTCAGCTGGGTTTGCCATGACGGTCCAGCGCAGGGACACGGAGAGGGCCAACAGTGTGTCCATACAGCACCATGATCACTTCCTTCACAGTCGCTACAAGTATCGCAGACGCGGGTTAATGGTGCGGAAAAACAATGTAGTTAGTGCTCGGCTCAGAATGGGGTATCGGCCTTTATGGCAGGTCTCCCAGACTCTAGATATGCCACAGTACACCTCCTGTACATTATGCGACCGAACTAATGCTAACACTCTTGACCACTATTGTCTTCAGTGCCCCACAGTGAGAGATGTTTTACCACGAGGTCAGAACTTAATACAGATCTGCTCATTTTTACTTAATGATGACAACCTTGATGTCATTCTTGCTCGTTTTCCTCACTTTGGTGGCCATTAATTATATTGAATTATACATATATTTTCTGTATGTTGCTGTATAATTCTGTTTGTGCATTCTGCGTTTCTCTGAGCTTTACTTTTGCATATAATGTACTCTGTGCTGCCATTCTGTGAGTTGTGTGTTAGTATGCAGCAATGTTTTATCAATATGTACACCTCCCTGTAAACCATGTTCAATTCTTGGTTTTATATCCATTTGAAGCATTA
>JAXCGZ010013362.1:117500-125771 GCA_037179515.1 Halocaridina rubra | reverse complement strand
GTCCCACTCAGATACCCTCTGCAAATCAGAGTTGAGAGTAGAAGGATGAGTGATATGAGACTAATTACGAGTCTCAGATGAAGGTTGTGAAGAAAAGGCAGAGGAAAAGTGAAGGGTAGAATTGTCAGCAAAGGCATGGAGAAGAGAGGAAGATGGGGATTGTAGAACATCATTGATGAAGTGAAGGAACGGAGTAGGTGAAAGAACAGAGCCCTGTGGAACACCACTGGTAACAGGGAATGAACTAGATGTTGCACTGTCAACAACCACAGATATAAAGCGGTCAGAAAAAAAACCGGAAATCAGAGAACAGAAAGAAGGGCTAAAGCCATAGGCAGGGAAATTAACCAACAGAGCCTTGTGCCAGACTTTGTCAAAAGCCCTAGAGTAATCAAAGGCGACAATCAAGGAGTTCCCATAGCACCTCAGAGAAGATGACCATACATGAGTAAGATAGGACAAGAGGTCACAAGTGGATCTTGCCTTGCGGAGGCCTTACTGGTGATCGGAGAAAAGTGACTTAGATTCAAGACGTTTCAAAAAGTGAGCGTTGAGCAAAGTTTCGAAAACTTTAGTGACAGATGATGTTAGGGCAATAGGTTGGTAGTTTGAAGGAATAGGGCAGTCACTCTTCTTACAAACAGGTTGCACTAGAGCATGCTTCCAAGATGAAGGATAGATATTGCTTGAAAGAATGAGGCAAAAGAGATGGCAAAGTACAGGAGCCAGTTTATTTGGAAATTCCTTAAGGAACCTTACAGGGATACTATTGGGACCAGATGCCTTGTTCGTCATTAGCGAGTGAAGAACCTTATGAACTTTGCGTGAAGAAAGGACAAGGAAGGGAATAGGGTTAGAGAGGGGTAAGGATTGAGTGAAAGGTGCACTGGAATCGTTTATGGAAGAGTAGAAGAAAAATGAGAGCCAAAGAGAGTGGCTTTGTCAATGGGAGAGCAAGCTATAGAACCATCAGAATAAATGAGAGGGGGAAAGCTTGAGTTACAGACTTTTTGGAGAAGTTTTTTGGCTAAGGACAAAAAACATTTGCCAGTGGGAGTGGAGTTAAGGTCTTCAACATTCCTTAGACATTTGAATCTGAGAAGTACAGCGATTCCTAGCTTCTATAAAAGCAGAGCGAGTTAAATCAGAAGGAGAAGATTGGTATGACAGGTGTGCTCTATCCCTGGTCTGAATACCCATGGTCAAACTAAGGATTAGGGGGAGAAAATGTTTTCATAAAGGAGAGGATGAATGCCTCCATTCCCGAGGTTATGATCTCGGCAACCTTTAGAGCTAGCTGATTAGGGTTGCTTGACTAAGGGCAGTAGTCATCCCATTGCAAGTCAATGAGGAAGTTATGCATATCTTCACGTTGGGTGCTCAAAGTCCCAAAGGCCGCACTGAGTAGGAGTGATTGATGAAGGGGGATCGAAAATGCAAAAGACTGAAATCACATGGTGGTCAGATTTTCCAAGAAGGGAAAGTACATAATAAGAGTAGTTTGAAGGCTTAGAAGTAAGAAATAAGTCAAGTGTGTTGTCTGTATGTTCGCGTCGATCGAGAACACGAGTAAGATGTTTGATAATTTGCTTCAGGACATGAGTAACAGAGAAATCAAGGGCCTTACTTTCTCCCACATCAAGTGTGAGAAGAATGAAGCCAATCACTGTACATTGAAGTCTCCAATATAGAGAACTTCGGCATGTGGGTGAGAAGATAGCAAGGACTCATGGCAAGAGGACTGATATTCAGAGAAAGACACAAAGTCAGTGGAGTTTGGAGAACAGTAGCAGAAGCATAGGAATATAGTGGTAGTGGAGAGATAGATTTTCAACCACAGAACATCAAAAGCAGGAGATTCAAGGTCCATGAGCCTTGCAATAGGAGTGTTAGTATTGCAGTAGGCACAGACCCCACCTTTGAAACGAAAACAAGAATACAGGTTATAGTGAGAGATTTGAAATGGGTCAGTGGAAGCATGGCTAGACAGCTGGGTTTCAGAGAGAAGGAGGAGGTTTGGAAGGGAAGTACCCAAGTGCTGTTCCACAGACGAAAGATTAGAGTGCAGACCACGAATGTTAGAAATGTGAAGAGGGAAAAAGCAGATCTATCAGGAAGTGCAAGGTTAAGGGTAGAACCATTACTACCACCACGCGTGTCTACCGTCACACCAGTAAAGGAGCCAACAAGATCCCCAGAGATTATTAGCACTCCTTTATGCCGGGTACTGAGGGCCATAAGCTGTGAACCTTCCACAAATATAGCATACATATGTAAGTGCTTCTTTGCATGACAGTTTATTTTTTTACTATATTTTTTGTATATAAATCTGCATATATATGAGGATATGGTATTATACATATTCCGTTTTTATTAAGTATGCATGACTATTCACATTGCGTATAGTGTATGTATAGCTCATTTTTGAATAGAGATATTAGACGCAGAGTGAAACATATGAGTTGCTGGAAACTTTTGACCATTATCCTATCCCCTCTCCATGATATAGCTTTTTACTCTGCCTCTACGAAAATCTGTTGTTGTAGCCATATCTCAATATCTATGGGTTATAATTAAGGTCATAGTGACAGGAAACTCTATGAAAGAAATGCATAGTCATTATGAACTTAAGTACTAACAGTTATGAAAAATGTGAACGATAGAATTTTGTGAGATGCTGTTTTTACGAATTTAAAGTCAGTTGCTCCTGTGATCCCGCACAAGGCACTCATGTTTAAAAACGTGCCTCTGTCACGTGAAGTCGGTTGTTCAGTGGTCCCGGTCAGAGCACTCATGTTCAAAAACGTTTAGTTACGTCACGTAGGGAAATATAATTACTACCGAGATTTTAGACACGACATACATGTTTATTTACGATTTCTGTGAAAACAGATATCTTTGTGTAAGTGTAAGTGAAACTTGGCTTCCTCCTACAACTGAAAATAAATATGTGAATATCCCAGAGTTTAAAATATTTCACAATGACCATGGCCGAGGGGGTGGGGTCTGTATTTATGTTAGAAATTATCTTAGTGCATCAGAAATAACCACAGGTTTAGAAAAAACTGAGGAGCTCGAAGAATTATGGATCACTGTGCAGTATCAAAAACTTCCATGTTTCATTGTAGGGTGTGTTCACCGTCACCCTAAAGCACCTACTAGTTCATTCAATCATCAGCTAGAAACATTCAGAAATATCTGTGTGCGCCATAAACCCATATACATACTCGGTGACTTTAATGATGACTTGCTCTCAGCAGATAACAAAATGAAAAGAGTGATCAACACTGTGAAGTTAACACAAATAGTGACAAAACCGACCCGCATAACCCCTAATTCTAGGACTCTTATAGATCTGATAATAACAAATAATGTGGAAAGTATACCCTATTGGGACGTAGTTCCCTGCCCAATTGCAGACCACGAGCTGGCTAGTACAGTGGTAACGCGCTGGCTTCGCATTCACGAGGTCGAAAGATCGGTCCCCGTCCAAGACCGAGAGTTTAAGCTGTTTACTGGCAGGAACTGCTGTGGGTGGACATCACAGTGGGGGGTTGGGGCTTGTCCTGGCTGACGAATACCCATTGTAAAATGGAAATAAAGTTTATTATTATTATTATTATTATTATTATCATTGCTATACTAAACATAAACAAGCCCAAAAGGAGGCCTCTCTTCAAGACATTCCGGTGTCTAAAAAATTACTCACCTGATATCTTTTGTGAAACATTAATCAACAACACAAATGCACTTAATAGAATTAAATACACAGATAACGTCGATTTGCAGGTTGAGATTCTAACAAAAGTCTTCCTTGAATGCTTAGATAGTTGTGCACCCATTGTAACAAGAAAAATAACCCGCCCCTCAGCCCCCTGGCTAACTAATGACATCAAAGAGGCAATGCAAATCAGAAATCAAATACAAAAAGAGCTAAAAATGAATAGATATGATATGACTCTCCGAGAACGTTATAAAACAGAAAAGAAACGTGTCAGATCTCTCATCAGTGTAAGTAAAAAAGACTTTTACAAAAAACAATTTAATAACTCTAGACATGATACAGCAGCAACATGGAAAGTGATAAGAAGCATGATACCAAATGAAAAGAGTACCTCAGAAAGTTATGAAAATATTACGGAGGTGAAAGACAAAGCGGAAAACTTTAATAACTATTTTGCTAACGTTGGCAAAAATACATATGAACCAACTCAAGAAAACATCAAGTCAGTGAATATGAGTAATTGCTTAAATGACAATTCTTCCAATGTAAATACAAGAGAGTACTTCAAGATAAATCCTATCGATTGTGCTACCCTAATTCTTACCATAAAGAGCCTAAGAAACTCTGGCTCTTATGGTTCAGATGGTATACCATTTCAGTTCATCAAAGATGCTCTACCAATGATTGCATCCTATATTCTAACTATTATGAACACTTCCATTGTTACTAAAAAGTTTCCTGACTCTTGGAAAATATCACATGTAATACCTCTGCCTAAAAAGGGGGACAGAGAAGATGTGACAAACTGTCGTCCCATTTCCCTGCTACCCATTTTCTCTAAAATATTAGAAAAAATTGTTGCATGCCAACTTAAGTCATATTTAGAGTCAAATAGACTATTAACGATTAACCAACATGGTTTCAGACCGAAACTCTCGACGGAAACTGCACTGCTTACAGTTACGAATAGTATCTATAATAATATAGATATGAAAAAAATATCTCTGCTTGTATTATTAGACTTATCAAAAGCCTTCGACAGTGTAAACCATGAAATTCTTTTAAGTAAATGTACTAACTTATATATTGATCCAAGCTGGTTTAGCTAGTATCTATCTAATCGTAAACAGTCTATACGTCTTAACAACATTATCTTTGTGCCAAAAAATTTATTATTTGGTGTTCCACAGGGATCAGTACTTGGTCCTATCCTCTTCTCCATTTACGTAAATGATCTATCTTCTTTCATTTCTGACTGTCTAGTCGCACAATATGCAGATGACACTCAACTACTCCTTAGTGGTGATATTAATAATCTCCCAGGGCTAACTTTAAGAGCAGAACACACTCTGTCAAAAATTAAAACCTATTTTCATGAAATTGGGCTGTTAATTAACGAAAGTAAAACACAGTGCATATTTATTGGTTCAGGGTTCCACATAGCACAAATTCCAGAAAACACAACAATTAATTTTTGCGACAATATTATCACACCTAGCAAAACAGTCGAAAACCTAGGAATTCACTTTGATAACCACATGTTCTTTGATTCCCACATAGATAAAGTATGCAAAAAGGTTACAGGAACATTAATGTACTTATCACGTATAAAAGACAATTTTGAGACTACCACTCGAATAACTGTTGTTGAATCTCTAGCCCTAAGTCAAATTAATTACTGCACAACTGTTTGGGGAGCTACCACTAATACTCAGATAAACAGAATACAGAAGCTTATTAATTTTGCAGCTCGAGTTGCCCTGGGAGGAATAAGAAAATATGACCACAGCACACCAGCTCTCAATACACTCGGGTGGCTGTGGGCAGAAAACAATGTCGCCTATGCTATTTATGTTTTTGTATTCAAAATCTTGGACCATCATTATCCTAGCTGGCTATTTGAGTTAAGAACAGTCAGGGATATAAGGGGAACCAACACTAGACAGAGCAGTGAGCTATTTATTCACAGAACAAACACAGACGCAGGTTTAAAGATGATCACTATCAAAGGGCCAACCCTCTGGAACAATATTCCAGAGCATCTTAAAAATGCATCCGCCTTCACAGCTTTCAAAGGCAAACTATACAGTTTTCTTCTGGACAAATAGTTGCTGTTCGTTAAGAACTAATTATTCTCATTGTAAGGAAAACAAATATGGAAGTGATGCCGATAATAACGACACTGTATCTAGTGTTACTATTACTACTTTATTATTAACATTATTGTTAACATTTTTATTACAGCAGTATTATTTTCTATGAAAGCTATATTTAATTTAACTATATGTATTACCCTCTTATTTATAAGTTTAATTACATGTTTATCACAGTATTATTACAGCATTATTATTTTTTATGAAAGCTACATTTAATTTAACTATATGTATTACCCTCTTATTTATTAGCTTAATTACATGTCTACTTATAAGTTACTTTTTACTTTGAAAATATCCATTGTACAAAATGGAAATAAATGTTTGTTTGTTTTGATTATTTGCTCTGATCTTAATAATCCGAAAGCTTTCTTTCAATACCAGATCTACTACTTTATTATTAACATTATTGTTAACATTTTCATTACAGTATTATTTTTTTCTAGGATACCATTATTTAATTTAACAGTATGTATTACCCTCTTTCTTATTAGTTCAATTATATATCTACTTATAAGTTACTTTTAGATTGTATAAGAATAACCATTATACAAAAATGGAAATAAATGTTTGTTTGTTCACTATTTATCCCCCCCCCATCCTATCCTATCCTACCCTATTCATTCATCATACTATGTATTTCGAACAGATGTGTGAAGCAATAGAGGAGGAACAAAATTTACTCTGAGAAATCAGTGCATTACACCTCACATCAGATTGCCACAACTGGTCGGGGATTGTGTCACCGCTGGTTGTGATACATACTCTACCACCAAGAGAGTATCGGTAGCACCACCACCACCAACATCACCACCAACAGCTCCACAATAACCCTTGCAGCCGAAGCAGCCGCTAATGTGAGGCGTGTTCAAAATTTACCGCTGGTTGTGATGGATACTCTACCACCCAGAGAGTATCGGTAGCACCACCACCACCAACAGCCCATATTTACTAGGCCTCGAAATAGGTCATTATCCATTTTCGCTATTTCCATTTCCTGAAGCAGACTGGTCAACGAAACCTCTCACAGACGTTATTTTGAGCTGTAAGGGCACTGCCCGCCACCACAGGGCTTTCACTTGAATAGCCAGTTGAAAGACCCGACATTCTTTACTTCTTTGAATATTTTCTTGGATTTTATGTTGGCATACATTGTCTTACCGTATGCTTTATGCTTTTGTGTGTTCTCGTGCTTGTGGGCGTATTTTAACACTGTCGAGAATTCATCCAGAGAGGGACGCATTTGCGGATCCTTGGACAAGGCACTTCCAATCAGAGTCTTAATGATGGGATTTTTAGACTCGGAAGAGTATCGACAAAAAATGAAACCCAGAATAACTCCCAGAGTGTATACATCACTTTTTGGCGTCACTTGTTGTCCTTTATCGTATTCGGGTATCATATATATACTTTTGTATCCTTTCGGACGATCGTATTCAAACGGTCCTGTTTCACCCATCTTACAAGCCCTGCTAAAATCTACAATCTTCATCTTTCCTGTCTCTGGGTCCAGCATGATATTGTTTGGTGATAAATTGTTATGGGATATTCCCATAGCGTGTAATTCTTTAACAAGCGACAAAACCTTATACAATGTGTTATAGTGTACATTATCCTTAGCACTAAAATGATTGCATATCTGGTCTAAAAAGCTGTGACCGCCTGCGATTTCGTGTACAAACGACGATTGAGTAGCGGCCAATAATTTGGGTGCTCCTCCAACGCCGTTCAAGTATTTCAAGATTTGCATCTCCTTAACACTGGCTCTTTCGCTATTAATCTCTTTCAGCATGCTCAATTTCCCATCAAAGAGAACTTTACTTAATGTAGACTTCCCTTCAAATCCTCCAGGACCCACGAGTTCCAGGCGGTTGCAGAGTTCTTCCTCATCCAAATACTGGATGTCTATATCGTGAAAATCGATTTCGTTTTCATCTGCAACATTACTTTCATTTTGCTCTCTCACCTCTTCAGCGGGAGATGAAGGAGCTACATTCTCACTTCCATATTTCTGGCATGAGGGAGATGCATCCGGAAGCTGAGCCATCATTTCTTCAATCTGTAGAATAATTCCATCGTGGTTGCATGGAGACGGATCGTCTTCACGGGAAGATTCGAAGGCATTCTTTATAACATCGAAATGGTCTTCGCTGTACTTCTCTTCCTCTGGCTTTGGATCGTCTTCTGGAATCATTCCAGCATTGGAGCCAGGAGATCTGGTGTCCTTCGTAGAAATATTTCTGGAGTTATGAAGTCCAGTCGATTCCTTGGTATAAAAGAACTGAAACACAAGGGAGATGAATTTGTGAAGGTGACGCGATAATCCCAAGAAAAGAGATACCGCTAATAAAAAGATAATAGAAGACATCATAGTAAGGGAATTTTGGTAACTTG
>JAXCGZ010013362.1:110000-115000 GCA_037179515.1 Halocaridina rubra | reverse complement strand
GCATGAAATCGATGGTACAGCAACAGTCAATAAGTTTAGTATATTCTGCATAAATGAGTATGCCCTATGCATATAAAGTTAAAGTTTTTAAAGCTGCTTTGAGTTCTTCACTTTTGTATGGCTCTGAGAGTTGGTTCACAAGTAATTTAGCTTGCATGGAAAAACTTTATAACAGGGCAGTAAAATGTTTATTGGGAGTGAGAAACAACACTCCAATATCCTTATGTTTAATAGAAAGTGGTTTGGAAACTTTAAAACATGAAGTTAATGAAAGAAAAAGAGGATTTTTAACCAAAAAAATGCAACAGGTTAACAATGAAGAACCTTTCTATGTGGTATTTGACATCAGCAGACGGGAATATACACCTGGTTATCAATTCTTAAATTCATATATTACAAATAATGTGGAAGCTTCTGCTCTAAGTGGAATAAAAACTGTAATACTGAATAAACCCTAAGGTGCCACAAAATATCTTACATATAGACAAATTTTAAATAGTCAGTTGACAGTACATAAAGTGTATAGTAGCAAAGAGTTTGTACCAGATTATTTGCGAGTTGCATTCACAAGGTTAAGAGTAATGTCTCATGAGTTGCGTGTAGAGACTGGAATGTGGAGCAGAACACCAAGAGAAATGAGAGTATGTGCTTGTGATCAAATGGAAATTCAGAGTGAAGAACATGTGCTAATTGGGTGTCCTTTCTCCCAACCAGTGAGACAAAAATATAATATGCTTAACTATCTGAGTGTCCAATCACTTTTGAATGAAGAGCTTCATATTACCGAGTTGTGTCAGTATATTTATGAAGTACTAAAGTTGTACAGATAAGGAAGAGATTCAACCTTGTAATGAGGAAAGCATTGATTTTTTGTATGTATAGGATAAATTGTAATATTTGGATGTAGTCTATTCTTCTAACTGTATTTCAGAATTAGGCATTAAGATAAATATGATTATTTACTTTTGTTGGTAAGTTTGTGAGAATATTTGCATTGTTCTTTAGGCTAAGATTTTTTGATGGACAAAATATTGTTTCTATTACTTATGCTATTTTGTGCAAAAAGGAAAAAAAAATTAATATTTTTTTTGTAATACTTTTGTAATATTTTGTCAATAAACTATATACTATATATATATACATACAAACACACGAACCCCTTTCAAACAAAGATCCAGAAGACGGGGGGTTACAACCATATAGCTTTTTCCCACTAAGAACAAGTAAGTACATACACGTGCGTGCACACACACACACACACATACACACACACAAACAAGCTTGCCCATACAATATATATATATATACATATATATATATATATATATATATATATATATATATATATATATATATATATATATATATATATATATAAATATATATATATATATATATATATATATATATATATATATATATATATATATATATATATATATATATATATACATAGATATATATAGATATATATCGATATATATATATATATATATATATATATATATATATATATATATATATATATATATATATATATATATTTATATATATATATATATATATATATATATATATATATGGATATATATATATATGTATATATATATATATATATATATATATATATATATATATATATATGGATATATATATATATATATATATGTATATATATATATATATATATATATATATATATATATATATATATATATATATATATATGCGAGAGAGAGGAGAGAGTGGCCGAGTCAAGGCAAAATACTCTGACTAATAATAATAACAATAATAATAAATAGTAACCTGACTATAAATTCATTATAAATGATTTGCTGACCTTATCAAATCTACAGACAGAGCGCTAGATAGACACATACACACAGAGCGGCGGATAGGTAATCTCATTGTATAGATTACAGAATATCTGATGGCTCGATAGATAACTCTTAATGGTGCTGCGATCCACTCGTTATCAAAGGACGGTAAAGAAACAGGATACTGGCTATAATATGACCACAAACCTACTGAGAGAAATAATAATGATAATAATAATAATAATAATAATAATAATAATAATAATAATAATAATAATAATAATAATAATAATGATAATAATAATAATAATAATAATAATAATAATAATAATTATAATAATAATAATAATAATAATAATAATAATAATAATAATAATAATAATAATAATAATAATAATAATAATAATAATAATGATAATAATAACAATAATAATAATAATAATAATAATAATAATAATTATAATAATAATAATAATAATAATAATAATATTAATAATAATAATAATAATAATAATAATAATAATAATAATAATAATGATAATAATAATAATAATAATGGAGTCGGTTTTACGTCACGAACTCCCTTTTCTACTAAGGGCTAGGACGGTTGCCTTCGTACGAAGGACTTGTTTTGGCAGATGTAATCGTTTCCCTGAGTGTATGCCCTTGCTAACCTCAGTCCGTGACGGGGGCGCGAACCCTCGACCTGCCGCCTTAGAGTCGCAGACGCTACCATTTTGCCACGGAGACTACAATAATAATAATAATAATAATAATAATAATAATAATAATAATAATAATAATAATAATAATAATAATAATAATAATAATAATAATAATAATAATAATAATAATGATAATAATGATGATAATATTAATAATAATAATAATAATAATAATAATAATAATAATAATAATAATAATAATAATAATAATAATAATAACAATAATAATAATAATAATAATAATAATAATAATAATAATAATAATAATAATAATAATAATAATAATAATAATAAAAATAATAATAATAATAATAATAATAATAATAATGATAATAATAACAATAATAATAATAATAATAATAATAATAATAATAATAATAATAATAATAATAATAATAATATTAATAATAATAATAATAATAATAATAATAATAATAATAATAATAATAATGATAATAATAATAATAATAATAATAATAATAATAATAATAATAATAATAATAATAATAATAATAATAATAATAATAATAATAATTGTTGTTGTTGTTGTTCCGGTTTTACGTCACGGACTCCCTTTTCTACCAAGGGCTAGGACGGTTGCCTTCTTGCAAAGGACTTCATTTAGCTGATGTAATCGTTACCCTGAGTGCATGCCCTTGCTAACCTCAGACCGTGACGGGGCGCGAACCCTCGACCTGACGCCTCAGAGTCGCGGACGCTATCGCTTGAGCCACGGTAACTACACAATAATAATAATAATAATAATAATAATAATAATAATAATAATAATAATAATAATAATAATAATAATAATAATAATAATAATAATAATAATAATAATAATAATAATAATGATAATTTTATTAATAATGATATTGATGATCAGTGCCTATAATAATAATAATAATAATAATAATAATAATAATAATAATAATAATAATAATAATAATAATAATAATAATAATAATAATAATAATAATAATAATATTGATAATCAGCTTCTCTGCTGATCATCACATAAAAAAAATGGGAAAAGATGTAGACGAAGAAGAAGAAGATATTGATGATCAGTGCCTATAATAATAATAATAATAATAATAATAATAATAATAATAATAATAATAATAATAATAATAATAAAAATAATAATAATAATAATAATAATAGTAATAATAATAATAATAATAATAATAATAATAATAATAATAATAATAATAATAATAATAATAATAAAAATAATAATAATAATAATAATAATAATAATAATAATAATAACAATAATAATAATAATAATAATAATAATAATAATAATAATAATAATAATAATAATAATAATAATAATAATAATAATAATGGTAGCGACATAGTACTTCCTAGGTGAGAATCAGGTAATTGATTTACTCAGCTACCGACACTGCAGGTAAAGGGGGGTTTAAACGTTCAAACGGTTCGTCAAACGCGGTTCGACAGACAAGTGTTTGAAGTGATGTTCGAACGTGTGAACGGGGTATTTGCTTGTCGAACACAAATACCCCTAACGTGTGAAAGTGTGAATGGGGTATTTGGTTGTCGAACACGTTCCGTGTTCGACGACCAAATACCCAGTTCACACGTTCCAACATCACTTCACACACTTGTCTGTCCAACAGCGTTCGACGAATCGTTTGACTGTGTAAACCCCCTTAAGGGAGGTCAAAGGCAGGGCCAATAAGCCCTCCCCCCGCTGCACCTTTCTTCTGGCTTAACGGGCAACACCCTCTCCCCTCCCCCTTCTTCCTTTTGCCAGGATGTCGGAAATTACCTCTGTACATGCATAACTGGGAGAAGAAATAAAAGATATAATACTCTCTGTAACCCACGAGGAAACACTAAAACAATATGTTTGCATTTGTATGTGTGTGCCCGAGTCTAAACACGCACGCACACGCACACACACACACACACACCAATATATATATATATATATATATATATATATATATATATATATATATATATATATATTATATATATATATATATATATATATATATGTCTGTTTATGTGTATGTATTTATATGTGCACGTCATAATCTATGTTTGCATATTTGTGAATTAGTGCCTTTACGTATGTATGTATGTATGTCACACATTTTCATGTAATAAATGTATTTAGAGATGTCTGTATAAAGGTTAATGGTTTTCTCACTATTTCTTATTCAATTCAGAAGCGTTTACTAGTGAATCTTCTTCTTAGGCATTAATTTACGGAGAAGTAAACCGCATACGATAATAGCATCCATACGTCTATGACATATGAAGGTATTATTATTAGTAGTAGAAGTAGTAGTAGTAGTAGTAGTAGTAGTAGTAGTAGTAGTAGTAGTAGTAGTAGTAGTAGTAGTAGTAGTAGTAGTAGTAGTAATTATTATTATTATTACTACTACTACTACTACTACTACTACTACTACTACTACTA
>JAXCGZ010013362.1:100000-105000 GCA_037179515.1 Halocaridina rubra | reverse complement strand
ACGTAAATCTCGACAATCTAAAATTAGAAGCAAAATATACTGACATGATCATTCGCTTTCTTCCAAGATATAAAAAAAAAAAAATGTGTTTCCATGGTTTACAACGTTACAATCCATCTCTACCATTTTGTTATATATGATCAAATCATCAAAGTTCGAAAACACTAATTGATTCCAAGCAACCTGATGGCAACTTGAACATGGCCATTCTTTTTCATTTCCCTCTTCACTTTGTGACAGCATATCACAGCTAGCGAGGAGCAGGTGTGTCAAATTTAGAAGAAAAATAACCTCGTAAGTTTTTGTCCATACTTCTAAGTAATATATATTTCAATATTCAAATTTTACTATAATATTGGTAAGAACAAAGCAGATATTGCAATGTATCAGTTTCATCTTCTTCTTTTTCTTCTTGTTCCGGTATGTACAGATGAATCAGCTTCTTTCAGTTCCGTTGACAACTGAAGAGAAAGTTAAGTTCCAAGACAGATATCGTTGGTATTCCTGATAACATAACCTGGGAAAAGATATTTTCGTTTATAATTATAAGACATTGCTTAGAGTTTGTAGTTGTCTGTTTACTGTACATAATACCCATATTGCCATTTCTTGAGACTGTCTTGCTAAAAAGAAAGAAAAAAAAAAAAAGGTTTTCTTTACCTTTGGGAACAATATATGTTTTTCCTACTGAATGAATAATTTTTTTTAGTTTTTAGTTTTTCCTTTGTATATATATATATATATATATATATATATATATATATATATATATATATATATATATATATATATATATATATATATATATATATATATATATATGCATATATACATATATATATATATATATAAATATATATATATATATATATATATATATATATATATATATATATATATATATATATATATATATATATATATATATATATATATATATATATATACATATATATATATATATATATATATATATATATATATATATATATATATATATATATATATATATATATATATATATATATACATATATATATATATATATATGTATATATATATATATATATATATATATATATATATATATATATATATATATATATATATATATATATATATATATATATATATATATATTAATAACACTAAACTGTTAACATACAGTCTAAAATGGTAGGAAAAGCCCATTAAATAAAACAAAGAAAAAGAAAATAATAATAATATATATATATATATATATATATATATATATATATATATATATATATATATATATATATATATATATATATATATAGTTTAGGTCACGAAATTAATAAGTACTTTATATATATATATATATATATATATATATATATATATATATATATATATATATATATATATATATATATATATATATATATTCGTTGCTTTAATTAATGGGCTTTTCCTACCATATATATATATATATATATATATATATATATATATATATATATATATATATATATATATATATATATATATATATATATATATATATATATTCGTTGCTTTAATTAATGGGCTTTTCCTACCATATATATATATATATATATATATATATATATATATATATATATATATATATATATATATATATATATATATATATATATATATATATATATATATATATATATATATATATATATATATATATATATTTATATATATATATAAATATATATATATATATATATATATATATATATATATATATATATATATATGTATATGTATATATATATATATATATATATATATATATATATATATATATATATATATATATATATATATATATATATATATATATATGTATGTGTGTGTGTGTGTGTGTGTGTGTGTGTGTGTGTGTGTGTAGGTCTGCATTAATAATAATAATAATAATAATAATAATAATAATAATAATAATAATAATAATAATAATAATAATAATAATAATAATAATAATAATAATGATAATAATAATACTAATGATAATAATAATAATAATAATAATAATAATAATAATAATAATAATAATAATAATAATAATAATAATAATAATAATAATAATAATAATAATAATAATAATAATAATAATAATAATAATAATAATAATGCTAACATATGTTTCGTCAAATAACTGTTTAATGCAACTTAAGAAAAAACTAATTAAGCAAAGAAATTACATCCATTAATTGCATTCTTGGTATTCATGAAAGATATGATAAAATGTTCATGAATTAAGAAAGAAACCTCTCAGGAGACGGGATTGCGAGTTGGTAACTCTTACCTGGGAACATAGTGAGGTCAATTCATATGTAACGTATTTTTCATCTTTCCCACAGCCTAACATGTGGTCAAGATCGGTATTTCGTCAGGGAAAATCCCTAGTAAGGGCATTTACTTCCACCAACTACCCAAAACCTTACACGGTCCCTGAGGGACCCTGGGGCAGAAACAGGTAAGAATAAGGCCAAGTTCAGAATATTTTCGCATATCTTGTACATGAATTTTGTGCGATGTTGATAAAGAGAGTGTTATTTGTTAATACTCTTTAAAAGATTATAAAAACTTGGTAAGGAGAACTAGAATATTCTTTCACTAACCAGCTTGGTTGTCTTCATTAAATTATTTGGTAATAGTTTGCTTACACACCCTAAATTCGGAAAAAAAATATAAGGAAATTTATTATAATAAGTTAGGTTAGGTTAGGTTAGGTTAAAAAACGATTCGATTATTGAAACTGCTTTTGATAATATTTTCAACGTTTTGTGTTTTCATTTCACTCGTTGGGGTGTGAAATTAAACAATACTCAATAGTTTTGTGTTTTCTTTTTTGTTTTAACTTTTGTATTTTCTGAGGAAGTCGTTTAATTTTATAGAAAAATCCCTCCACAGCATATGTAATTCCCAAGTTTATGAGACCACGTTGAAGTTTCTCCGCGTCATTGCTGTATAAATCCCAGTTAGTTTCGTAATATTCCTTTCATATAAATTTTTATTCCCTGTATACAGGTTCTAATAATGTAGGATCGATTTACAGAAAACTATTAATACTGTAGTTCTAACGATATCTGATTTGTAAGTACGGTAGTTGGTAGAAAATTCATATATCACTAACATTGTAAATTCTTACCTCTACTTGTAGAACTACAGCAAAGTATTCTTTTTTATAGATCCCGGGTTCGATTTTCCTCCGAAGAGGACAACAAAGATATTAATTATATAAAATGCTTGAGGGTATTCTTGTATTAATATTCTTGATTATCACATGTATATGTTTATCTACATTATAAAGTGGTCAGTGTTTAAGGTTAAAGGTTAAAGGTTTCTAATGTATGGCAGAGGCAAGGGACAGTAATAGCATCATAGCCCAACTATTTGCCCATAATACACTTGGGTCCAAATCTCCCTCTCCAATCACGTAGATCCAGTTGTCGGAAGTGTTTGTCTCAGTTCTTGCTGTTGACAAGTACTGATAATGCCACGTGTGACCACAGTCATTGGAACTGGGAACCACAATCCGCATGGAAGACTACTTGTGATATGCCATCAATAGATCTTATGCCCCTCCCCGGATGTGGTTCCTGCCGGAAGACCCTCCCCTCTGCCTAGCCAAAACACAATTGGCATCTCTGTGTGTCTTTTACTGCAATTTGTCTGGAATAGACCTAGGGAGTAAAAGTCCCCCCTCCCTGGAAGAGGTAGAAGACACTTATAAGAGGAATTTAGTTCAATCTTCAATTAGACAGAGAGTTGTAGGTCTTAGCCAAGTTTACAGAGAGGCTAAGTCAAGTTCTCAGTCATTCTAGGGAAAGTCATCAATCAGACATTAGGGCAGATTTAAGCCTAGACAGTAGCAAGATGTAAGATAGAAGAATATCTATATCCTATGAGGTTTTTGGGGTTAAAAGCTGTTGAAAGAATACTTCAAGAATAAATGTCAAATCCATATTCCCAAGACTCATGTTTGGTTTAATTATTACTCTAACGGGTACAAATATGACGTACAAAGTAAAGAAATGTCCGTCACAGTGATCTCCAGGTAGTATCTGAATACTCTTGTAGGCCTATAGGAAATCACCAACCCTCAATTAGTTGCTCAGTTTAATTGATAACACCTTGAGACAGTGAAAGCTAACCCAACCCCAGGCCAGGATCAAACTTTGGGCAAGTACATTACCAGTCCCAGTCATTACCACTGTGCCACAGTGTTCCATGATAAATAAAATCTAAAATTAACTTTCTCTACCAGAGTGTTCAGGAGTTTACTATATGATCTTTAAAACATTTCTCCAGGGCAGCCCGTTTGGAATTAGCAGCCGCCTACAGAGGACTAGAGGCGTTGGGTTTGAATGAAGGCGTTTCAAATCACCTCACTGTTATGGCACCAAAAGCAGACGGAGATGGTGAAGTCATGCTTGTGTTCACTCAGGGACAACATTGGAATGAGGTCAGATATCTCTGAAATTTTACAGTGATGTATCATCATCCTAAGTTTTAAAATGCAAGATGACTGTGTATAAAAGGCTTCACAAATAATGATAGTTTTGATCACAGGGAGGTTTCTTATTAAAAGATAAAAACAGACGTGAAGTGATGATTTGTTTCAGTATACTTAATTCGTGGCCAGACAGTATAACATAATCGAAAATGTATCTGTTTTTACTTTATGTTATGTCTTAAAGAATTCAATCTATAGTTGAAGTACCAAATGCAGTTCTATGATTCTAGATTTAAGCTTGAGAGGAAAGATAAAAAGTTCTCCTATAAAGCACTAAGACTTTCTCTGAACTTATATAATTTCCAGGTCACGGCTAGCAATCTCGTAGGCCTAGATAAAACTGGTAAAGCAGTGGAAGGTACTGGATCGCCTGAAACCACAGCTTCTTGTATCCATATTTCCATTCATAATGCAAGACCAGATATACGTGTTGTTATGCATACCCACCAACCCTACGCTACGACTCTGGGTAAATAGTTGT
>JAXCGZ010013362.1:87500-95000 GCA_037179515.1 Halocaridina rubra | reverse complement strand
ACGTGTGTGTGAATCAACCTAATTGTATTTACTTAATTATGCTTACGGGAAGGACCCTAATGCTCATAACTCCTCGTCTCCTGGTCAGTTTCAGTTTTTACTCAATGATGCTTTTCGTATAGCCTATCTTCTTAAAACCAAGGCTACATGTAGCACTTATTTCTTCCTTGAATAACGAGTTCCTGTCATCAACTATCCTTACACTAAATATGACCTCTAATTCTGCAGCCACCCATATAATAATGTTACTCCCTCTCCACTCTGTCAAAATAATGAGGG
Source organism: Halocaridina rubra (assembly GCA_037179515.1). Classification (NCBI taxonomy): domain Eukaryota; kingdom Metazoa; phylum Arthropoda; class Malacostraca; order Decapoda; family Atyidae; genus Halocaridina; species Halocaridina rubra. The sequence continues at coordinate 94,721 of JAXCGZ010013362.1, read as the reverse complement.
AATTTGAGAACCATCACCATATCCTCCCACCTTTTTTCTGGCATCAAGTGATGGTAAGTCTAACTCCCTTGGCCTCTCCTCATAAATGAGATTTGTGTATATCTATCATCAGTTTCGTAGCATGTCTTCGAATTTTATTAAGTTTATTTATAAGCTTTCTCAAGAGAGGATTCCAAAAGGAGCTGCATATTCAAGTTTTGGCCTCACATAAGTCACATAAATATATCTGAATATTACCTTGTCCATGTTTCTAAAAGCCACCCTTACTTGTGCTAAGAGAGCATATGCAGCCTTCAATATATCATTTTCATGCATTTCCGGAGACACATCTGCCAATACGTGTGCCTCTAGACCCCCCTCATTCATTGTCTCTTAAAGTTCCACACCTCCTATTGTGTACCCAAAGTTAGGCTCCCTTGCACTCGTGATGCCCATTCTCATTATCTTACATTTTATTAGACACTTTTCTGAGTACTCACGCAGACTATTTATGTCTTCTTGTAGTTCCCAACCATTGTTCTCGTCTCTTGCTTCCTTCACAATCTTTGCGTCATCTGCAAACTGATTGCTATGGAAAACCATTACTAATCTTTCTCCAGTCCGACCCTGTGAGTGCGTATGTGTGCTTACCTAATTGTTAACCTAACTGTGCTCGCGGGAAAGAGACCTCTGTTCATTACTCTCTGTCTCCCGATCGGTTTCATTTGGTATATAGTAAAGATATATACAAAATAAGTCAATATATTTGTAGTAGGACTTACAATTATATTATAACTAATCATTCTTTAATATTTTGAACTGATTCCCTAATATGTCATTTTAAGACTAACATTTTAGTTAAAGTGTTGATATAATGGCTTACAATAGCTTCTTGCAGTTCTTCATCTTGTTTAAAATATATTAACACAAAATTCTGACACAGTTATTGAAATTTTTATTTTTGCATATTTGGTAAAGCAAATATTTGAATATTTCTTATAATTCAACCTCCATATGAAAACGGATAAACTTAATACTAACTGAATGTTAGAAATATCGTTTTTAATACTTCGGCCAAGGAAGGATGACACATTATATTTTACTAAAAAACATGGACAGGTAATTATCCTATCATTTCTAATAACAATGTTCTATGATTATTACCTCGGAAATGTGCTCAGAATCTCTGTTAATCTAAAATTTTCTTTGTTAACTCGGTGGGAATCGAACCGTAGTTCATATTTAATATAAAATTTTCTTTGACTACTTTTTTTATGATTATGGCACCAGGACAGGCATAAAAAAAGTAAAAATAAAACTGCCCTCATTGGGCCTGGGCACGAAGAAAACAAAGTAAATAGAAATAAAGATGGAGAGTGTTGTGATTTGTCAGATGTGTGTGGATAGGAAGAGATGTGTGGCGAATATCCAAGATTAGAGGAAAAGTACCTGAAGTTTTACCTGTATTTTAAAAATGCTACGTCAACTTGGCAGAAAAATTGCTGGAGCTCACTCGATAACTTGGTGGGAATACTATTTAACATTTATATTTTAACTCTCTCTCTCTCTCTCTCTCTCTCTCTCTCTCTCTCTCTCTCTCTCTCTCTCTCTCTCTCTCTCTCTCTCTCTCTCTCTCTCTCTCTCTCATCTTTTTCCAGCTTGTATGTTTCTCTCCGTTTCAACTACAATTCAAAGTCCGGTTGCTTTTTCCGAAGCATTCGGTACCTCGCGTAAAAGTGTTCATCAGCATACTTTTGCATATCTCGCCAAAAGGACTCGGAAATCGTCTTACAGTTTGCCTCAGGTATTAACTCCACCTCTTCCTTCATAGACTCCGTTAGAATCTGTAGAGTAAATGAGGAGATTAATCTTGCATTAACAATACTTCTAACACTGCTACTACAACTACCGCTATTATGAGTTTTTGACTTCAAGAAACCGACGCACCTTTGTCCTTCGAGAAGGTCAGCAGTATGACCATGTATGGTTACAGATCTCCGACTTGAAACAGTAATGAATCTTTTAACCCCATCTAAAAGCTTTACACGTAAACTTAGCCCTACTTCAGCTACAATAAACTACAGGCAAAACATGAAATATTTCACAATTACCACTGCCACTATTGAAAAAGAATCTTGTCTGTAAATATACTCAAAAGACAAAATATGCTTAGCATTTCTTTATAGAGATGTCACGAATTTATCCTTTATCCGGAACAGGTTTAAATATAACAGTATATACATGAAAAAAGAGGTAGATAAAACTAAATGTGATTATATCACGATACATTTTTTAAGTTTAAAAAAAAAGGTAAAAACCCTTAAAAAACTGCCAACGTGAGAAAAGTAACGTAAAAGCTAAGTAAAATACAGATTCTATTCATACTTGAATAAAAGTCGTACAAAGTAAACGCCAACCTCCTTGTTATTGTTATACTCACCTGCAGCTCTGCTGCTCTTTCGAGATAATAAAGAAGATCAAAAGCCATAGAGATAGTTGGGGCAACACTCACCACGCCATGGTGCCCCATGATAAGTATGTTTTTGTCACCTGTGGATAATAATAATAATAATAATAATAATAATAATAATAATAATAATAATAATAATAATAATAATAATAATAATAATAATAATAATAATAATAATAAGAATAATAAGAATGATAATAAAAATAATAATAATAATAATAATAATAATAATAATAATAATAATAATAATAATAATAATAATAATAATAATAATAATAATAATAATAATAAGAAGAAGAAGAAGAAGAAGAAGAAGAAGAAGAAGAAGAAGAAGAAGAAGAAGAAGAAGAAGAAGAAGAAGAAGAAGAAGAAGAAGAAGAAGAAGAAGAAGAAGAAGAAGAATTTTCTGCAGCCTTTCCCATGTTTATATTGGGGCACTGTTCAGGCTTGTACAAACGTACAAATTGTAAATAATATTTTTTATCAAAATATGTAATTATTGTAAATAGGTGATCATTTAGTAATTATTAAGTTATTTTAAAGTTGTATTAAATGGCTCAATAATTACTCTTGGGTTGTTTGTAACTCCTCCCACTGAAATAGCTGTACATATAAATAACCCAGAATTTGATCATCAAATCAGTTCAATATTCTGCTTGTATTGGTGAACATCCACTTTTATATATTAAGTAAAATAACTCTTGCTTTCCGTTTGAAGTAGTGAAGTAACTACAGTCGTTACAGGCCACATTAGCCTTCTGGGAGACTTTAATTTTCTAGCTCTCTCTATTCTTCCTTCGGGTTTTACTTTCTAGTTCTTTATTCCTCTTTTATTTTGCTCATTACATTTGTGGATAAATTTTTAATGTTCCATTTACCCTTTTTTTTATTCACCTCTATCTCTTTTACGCGTTATTTACACTTCGGTCTTTCGTTGGAACCCAATTTTCATATTTCTAGTATAAAGTCTCTCTCTCTCTCTCTCTCTCTCTCTCTCTCTCTCTCTCTCTCTCTCTCTCTCTCTCTCTCTCTCTCTCTCTCTCTCTCTCTCACACACACACACACACACACACACACACACACACACACACACACACACACACACTAACCGTTATAACTTAATCAGTGAAGCTTGGGTGACGTTCTTATTCTTATTGATGTTCTTTTTGTTGCTGCTATTGTTAATGCCACATCTGTTCTTCTGCGTGCAGTAAATGTTGACTAAATGGAGTGGAGTGAAGGGAGTGATAATCTCCTCCTCTGTATTTTCTTCACGCAGAGTCAAGGTATTTTCTTTTAACTCAGCCACACCCTTTATATTAGGGAAATATGGGATATTTGGCTTTCGGTCGAAGTTAACTGGTGGATGTCATTCCACATACCAACTCTTTTTATTAATCTGAGATTCGGACTGGTGGCTTTGTAAATATAATAATAATAATAATAATAATAATAATAATAATAATAATAATAATAATAATAATAATAATAATAATAATAATAATAATAATAATAATAATAATAATAATAACTATCATTATTATTATTATTAGTAGTAGTAGTAGTAGTAGTAGTAGTAGTAGTAGTAGTAGTAGTAGTAGTAGTAGTACAGAAGAAGAAAGATAAGAAAAAAAAATTTTATTACAGCTACTTACGTGCTTTCTGAGTGGCCACATCTGCGTTAAAGGAGATGGACTTCACCCTTCAGTGCCCACCTCCAACTTCTTATCCCCCAGTGTTTTCATAAATAAATAAAAAGATGAGTATATAGAAAGGGAGAGAAAATAAGCCCATCGCCTCCCCTATTTTAGTCTCCCTTAACAACACATATGAAATATTTGGCTTCCTAGTACAAAAATGTTCGAACTTACCTAAAGCCTCGCCAAGCCTCTTGCCTTCATCTATAGCAAATGCTAAACCACTGTAGTTGCAATCGTAAGCAACTCTGTTGTAGTACCTCAAGGAATTTTGGTGAATCATCTTCAAAGTTGGATTCTTCATGCACCCTGCAAAGGTGCCTTACCTTAATATATCATAGGCAATTGAGATATTACAAAAAAAAATAAAAAAACATGTAGTAGGTTGGCCATGGCATCAGCCGCCCGTTGTGATATAACATCTGAAGAGTCTTTTGGCCTTAGAGAGGACTGGCCAGGAGAGTTCAGATGTTAGTCTCCCTTCAGTTACGGTTCTTTTTCTATGCCTACATCAACACCGAATATTCTTGGATATTCTTTACACAACTCTTATTATCCTTTCACATCTGACAAGTCTCGACACTCCCCATCTCTATTTCTCTTTTATTTTATGCTTTTTTTCGTGCCCATGCCCGATGATTGCAGACTTTTTTTTTTTTGGCCCGTCCTGGTGTCACAATTACTAAAAAAAAATATAAATATATTACTTTATACTGAACAGCTTCTAACTATTTGGTATCATTTTTCCTTGTGTACAAAGCACTGCTGTGTATCACTACTCTTTCGGCGACGAATATTTGGCTTTGACCCATATATTACGGCTTCTCTGAGACCAATCATTTCATATATCCAGAACTGAGTCGAGCACCAAGCTGAGCTGGTTTACCTCCCAAGTCATTAGACACATTTCATTGTCAGCCGCTTTTCCGCTCTTTATTTGGGGTCGCTTTTGTTCACTAACCTCTTCGAGGATAGTGTTTGGCTTTGGTTCTAAGCTTTACTAAAGGCGTCACCTTTCTGGACACTATTTCTTTTAATTATCCGGCCTTGGGAACGGATAAATGAATAAAGTAAATTGTTCCCACATGGTAGGATTATTTATAGGAAACTGATATTGCAAAGCATACATTTGAGAGTACTAATATTTTTGCAAATTACTTCAACATTAATAACTAACCCAGAGCTGTAGCATAAGGTTGATGAGTATGAAGGATGACCTTGGCATCGGGTTTGACCTTTCTTATTCCTAAATGGATACAAGAAGCTGCGATGTCGGGCATTGAATCACCTTCCAAGAGAGAAAAATCTTGATCGTCGAGCTTCTGAGCACTTACTAGGTTACTAGCTGTGACCTTAGGGGGTAGAGGAGATTGTGCAATTCAATAATAATAATAATAATAATAATAATAATAATAATAATAATAATAATAATAACAATAATAACAACGACAACACTAAAATGGCCAAATCCGAAGCTGTCTCGTTGGTGTTTCTGCGGGAAGAATGAATTACAGAGAGCTGGGAACTGTCTACTCTCTTCTCTATCCCTTATATCCTATAATCACCTCTTACGTCACTCGGTGTATGTGTTTGTACCAAGAACCATATATTGTGTAAAAATAACATTATATATAATACTAAATACGGTTAATTAATTATTAAATACATATATATTGAGTAAAACAAACTACTTAAAATATACTTAAGAACATAAGAACATAAGAATAGAGGACACTGCAACATGCCTACTGGCACACACGAGGCAGCTCCATTTTTGAATTGTATTTTCAGCATGTCTAACCTATTCTATTCTACTCTACATATTTATTCTATTTTTCTTTTTATGATTTTTCTAATAAGCACTAACCTATTCATACCCACCCTACCGCTGTCATATGTCTATCTGATCTACATTTGAAGGTGTCTAAGGTATTGGCATTTACTATCCTACTAGGAAGCTTGTTCCATGCATCAGCTACTCTATTACCAAACCAATTTTTACCAATTTCCCTTCTGAACCTAAATTTATCAAGCTTAAATCCATTATTACGAGTTCTGGTTTGATCATGAATTTTTAAAACTTTATTATCTCCCTTGTTAATCCCTTTAAACCATTTATACACTTCAATCATATCCCCCCTAACTCTTCGCCTCTCTAGAGAATGTAGATTAAGTTTTTTTAATCTGTCCTCATATGGTAGATTTCTGATATTGTGTATCATCTTGGTCATTCTTCGCTGCACTCTCTCCAAGGATTCAATTTCCATCCTATAATAGGGTGACCAGAATTGCAGAGCATAATCTAAATGGGGCCTAACTAATGCAAGATAGAGCTGCAAAATAACTTTTTCCGTCCTATTGCTTACACTTCTTGAGATAAATCCTAAAATTCTGTTTGCCTTATTTCTGGCTGCTGTGCATTGCTCTCTTGGCTTAAGACTCCTACTCACAAGAACTCCCAAATCCCTTTCACACTGAGAACTCATTTATAAATTAATGAGGTCAATAACTTACTGTATGGTAATAAACACATACAGTAAGTAAGTACATAAGTTTATAAAAAAAAATTACTATTTATCACATTATGAGCGAAATAAAAGTTGTGGGATCCATGCGTTTAAATACCTGTTGCTGTGCAGTCCCCCCCCCCCCCATGTGGACGGCGAGTTTGTATGTTTACCTTGAAGATCATATCACTCATACAGAGGCAGGTATGAGGACAAGAATATATAACGTAATACTCACAGAGAAAAATATCATGATGAATTATGCACTATATGAACACAAACAACAGATATCCCAGGTGAGGATTGTCATATGCCCAGAGACATATCGGCCTGGAAGTAGTGCATATGCAATTCAACCACGTGCGCGCAAAAAGACTACACAAAGTTTTGTGATTGACTTATATAAATAAATATGTACATTATGTAATAATTAAGATTACGCATGTAAAGTAATTCTAAAAGATATATATATATATATATATATATATATATATATATATATATATATATATATATATATATATATATATATATATGAGTCCGTGTGCTTGTGTGCGTATTTACCTAT
>JAXCGZ010013362.1:77500-82500 GCA_037179515.1 Halocaridina rubra | reverse complement strand
AAGCCATGTTGTTTCACTAACAAAGAGTTGAAGGATTTCAAGTGAAGAGAGATATGTTTCCTTAATAGTTTCTCCATAACTTTGCAAACTATGCTGGTCAAGGAAACTGGTCTATAGTTTAGAGCCGCATCCCTACTTCCCTTTTTGAAGATAGGAATCACGTTTGCTTATTTCCACCATCTTGGAATTTCCCCTGACTCCAGTGACTTTTTAAATATGACACTTAGTGCCGCTGATATTGACTTTGCGCATTTCTTAAGTGCATAAGGGGATATATCATCAGGACCTGTAGCTTTATGAACATCTAACTCCATCAGAGCTTTGCGTACCTCTGTAGCTGAAAGGATGATATTCTCTAATACCGGCCCATGAGCTTCTCTCTCTGCAATCTGAGGTGTAAGGTATTTCCTACTGTAAATACTGACTGAAACTCCTTGTTCAATTTTTCACAGATCTCTTCATCCGTCGCAGTGATGCTTCCAACCGCTCTCTTAAGTTTTAAAACCTGTTCTTTTACCATCAGTTTTCCTCTGATAAGACTGTGTAAAAGATTGGGATTTTCTTTAGTCGTCCTGGTGATATCTCTTTCATAGTCTCTCTCTGCCTCTCTTTTTTTACTTAGGTAATTATTTCTTGCTCTTTTATAGGTCTGCCAGGCATTTATGTTTTTACTTCTCCTATACCCTTTCCAGCATTTGTCTTTCAACTCCTTAGCTCTTTTACACTCAATATTGAACCATTTTACTCTGGTATGAATTACTCCTATTTTGGTGACAGGTATGCAGCAATCTACTATCTTCCCATATTTCTCACAAAAGATGTACATTTTTTGTACAGATTTGTTGTTAAATAAGGTCTTCCTGTCAATATCTGCAAAAAGCTCATTAATTTTGATGTAATCTCCTGTTGGATAGTTCCCTCTCATGTCCTCCGTGCTTCTACTCTCAGGCATAACATCTTCAATGATATACTCCATCAACAACACACAGTGGTCACTCTTTCCAATTGGCGTTTCATACTCATTTTTTTCAATATCCAACACGTTATCTCTGAATAATAGATCAAGTAGTGATGGCTCATCCCCACCCCTGGCCCTCGTTGGTTCCATTACATGTTGGTGTAGGAAATTCCCTTCTACGCAATCTAGGTATCTTGCCCCAAATAAGTCCTCACCACTGTGAGGGTCAAGATTTATCCAATCTATCTCTCTATGATTAAAATCTCCCGTAATCAAAAGCCTACATTTTCTCTCATGTGTAATGTTAACTGAGTTTATGACTTCAAGAGTACCTATATGACTTTCCTCGTAAACTTCTAGCCAATGTTGGTTCCTTGATGGGTTTATGCAAGCAACAAGAAATTCCTTGAACTCACTTTCTATAGTAAAGTTTATTTCTTCAACCTGAAACCTTTCACTTATGAGCAGTGCAATCCCTCCACCAGTCCTCTCAGATCTTTCAAACCTTAATATTCTGAAGCACTTAGGAAAAACTGTGACATGTTTATGTCCTTACTCACTTAGTCTCTATAAGTGCTATTATATCTCATTTACTGATGTGAATCCTATCGTTTAATTCTACTGCCTTACCAGCTAATCCATCAGCATTTGTGTATAACAGTCTTAATGAGGCCCCACCCCCTGATCTTCTGCCATTATCTTCTTTATCTCCCTTGTCTGGAAGAACTCTGAAATGAATATTTTTCTTCTCTTCTTCATTTCTTTCCTCATTTAACCTTTTAGCCTCTTACAACAAGTTTTTTCTTTATCATTTCCATCTCTTCCTGTGTTCTGTATGGTCTAATGAACACTGATTTGAATTCTAGAAGGTCTTTTAGGCTTTATTACCTCATCAGTATATCTCTACGTGTGTCCCCTCTCTCAAAGGTTACTCTTTTTGGTCTTTGCTCTCCCTCCCTAGAATATTTACTTAATTGGTGAATGCTTACAATATCCTCAGGAGTGTGTGTGTGTGTGTGTTTATATATATATATATATATATATATATATATATATATATATATATATATATATATATATATATATATATATATATATATATATATATATATATATATATATATATATATACGGGGTAAAAAATGATTCATGTTTTCACATATGTAATGTGCTTATTTGTATTTCATGGCCCGAATGAGATTGGGAATTGAATTAAATGCTAAAATGAAGCCACGCGTGAGGTTGGGGAATCTGTAATATGAACATAGTGGTATTCAGTTAGAATGCGTTCATTCCTAAGTATAGCAGATATAAGCTATAAGGTTGGATTCCTTTTAACTTTCTGTGGTGTAGTGGTAGTGCCTTGACTTAGTAATCATAAGTCCTAGGTTCGAGTCCCGGTCGGGGTAAAAAATGATTCATATATATATATATATATATATATATATATATATATATATATATATATGTGTGTGTGTGTGTGTGTGTGTGTGTGTGTGTGTGTGTGTGTGTGTGTGTGTGTGTGTGTGTGTGTGTGTGTGTGTGTGTGTGTGTGTGTGTGTGTGTGTGTGTGTGTGTGTGTGTGTGTGTGTGTGTGCATACTGTTCGTGTATGTGTATTATTCATTTGACTTACCATTTTATGTATTTATCTGTCTGTTCCCATAATTTTCGATGGGATATAACTCTAGACAATACTAGAGAAAAGAAAAAATTACTATAAGAAAGATATACGAGCAGGTCTACTTAAACCAAAATTATATCATACCTGTTTTGACCCCACGAGCACTCAGGTACAGTGTACGGCTTAGGGAAGTCACTCGAAAAGCCTCGGAAGAATGTTTTGATCAGGGTTTCCCCCTTTCTCCCAGCACCAGCTCTGCTAAGCATCGTTACTGAGGAAGGATATATACATACATATACCGTGGCAGTTTCCCCCTTAACTTGGGGGGTAGCCGACGTCAAGAAAGGAAAGTTTGGGTATATATATATATATATATATATATATATATATATATATATATATATATATATATATATATATATATATATATATATATATATATATATATATATATATATATATATATATATATATATATATACATATATATATATATATATACATATATATATATCTTTTAATTCTACTGCCTTACCAGCTAATCCATCAGCATTTGTGTATAACAATCTTAATGAGGCCCCATCCCCTGATCTTCTGTCATTATCTTCTTTATCTCCCCGAATACTTCCAGACAAAGGGGAGATAAAGAAGATAATGACAGAAGATCAGGGGATGGGGCCTCATTAAGATTGTTATACACAAATGCTGATGGATTAGCTGGTAAGGCAGTAAAATTAAAAGATAGGATTCACAACAGTAAGGCAGATATAGTAGCAATTACAGAGACTAAGTTGAGTGAGGACATAAACAGTGTCACAGTTTTTCCTAAGGGCTTCAGAATACTAAGGGTCGAAAGATCTGAGAGGACTGGTGGAGGGATAGCACTGCTCATAAGTGAGAGGATTCAAGTTGAAGAAATAAACTTGGCTATAGAAAGTGAGTTCAGGGAATTTCTTGTTGCTCGCATAAATACTGGGTCAGAGAGCATTATAATAACTGTTGTATACAACCCACCAAGGAACCAAAATAGGCTTGAAATTTATGAGGAAAGTCATATAGGTACGATTGAAGTCATAAACTCAGTTGTTAACATGGCGCGGGAGAAAAAATGTAGGATTTTGATTATGGGAGACTTTAATCATAAAGAGATAGATTGGATAAATCTTGACCCACACAGTGGTGAGGACTCCTTTGGGGCAAGATTCCTAGATTGCGTACAAGGGAATTTCCTACACCAACATGTAATGGAACCAACAAGAGCCAGGGGTGGGGATGAGCCATCACTACTTGATCTGGTGTTCACAGATAATGTGTTGGATATTGAAAATATTGAGTATGAACCACCAATTGGAAAGAGTGACCACTGTGTGTTGTTGATGGAGTATATCATTGAAGACATTCTTCCTGAGAGTAGAGGCACTGAGGACATGAGGAGGAACTATCAGAAAGGAGATTACATCAAAATGAATGAGCTTTTTGCAGTTATTGACTGGAGAACCTTATTTTACAACAAATCTGTACAAGAAATGTATGACATCTTTTGTGAGAAATATGGGAAGATAGTAGATTGCTGCATACCTGTCACCAAAGTAGGTGTAATTCATGCCAGAGAGAAATGGTTCGATAATGGGTGTAAAAGAGCTAAGGAGTGGAGAGACAAATGCTGGAAAAGGTATAGGAGGAGAAAAAACATAAATGCCTGGCAAACCTACAAAAGAGCAAGAAATGACTACCTAAGTAAAAGGAGAGAGGCAGAGAAAGATTATGAGAGGGACATCACCAGGAAGGCTAAAGAAAATCCCAAGCTTTTCCACAGCTTTATCAGAGGAAAACTGAAGGTAAAAGAACAGGTTTTAAGGCTAAAGAGAGCGGATGGAAGCATCACTGAGACGGATGAAGAGATCTGCAAAGAATTGAACAAGGAGTTTCAGTCAGTATTTACAGTAGAAAATACCCCACCCCCTCAGATTGCAGTGATAGAAGCTCAAGGGCCGGTATTAGAGAACATCAACCTTACAGCCACAGAGGTATGCAAAGCGCTGATGGATTTAGATGTTCATAAAGCTACAGGTCCTGATGACATATCCCCTCATGTGCTTAAAAAATGCGCAAACACAATATCAGTGGCACTAAGTATCATATTTAAGGAGTCATTGGAGTCGGGGGAGATTCCAAGATGCTGGAAACAAGCAAATGTGATACCTATCTTCAAAAAGGGAAGGAGGGATACGGCTCTGAACTATAGACCAGTTTCCTTGACCAGCATAGTTTGCAAACTTATGGAGAAACTACTAAGGAAACATATCTCTCTTCACTTGGAATCCTTCAACTTTTTGTCAGTGAGGCAACATGGCTTCAGAGAAGGAAGATCAACAGTAACAAACTTATTAGAATTTTATGATGAGGTAAGCCAAATCTT
>JAXCGZ010013362.1:50000-72500 GCA_037179515.1 Halocaridina rubra | reverse complement strand
ATAAACTCCTTTCCCACTGATAATTATTTCTGGTCCTTAGCCAAAATCCTCTCCAAAATCTTCAGTTACTCAAGCTTTCCCCCTTTCATTCATTCTGATAGTTCTATAGCTAGCTCTCCCACTGATAAGGCTTTCTCTTTGGCTCTCATTTTTCTGCCAATTCTTCCATAAACGATTCCAGTGCACCTGTCCCTCAGTCTTTATCCCTCTCTAACCCTATACCCTCCCTTATCCTTTCTTCATGCAAATTTCATAAGATTCTTTGCTCACTGAAGATGAACAAGGCATCTGGTCCCAATGGTATCCCTGCAAAGTTCCTTAAGGAGTTTTCAGATGAAATGTTCCTTCAAACTACCATCCTATAGCCCTAACCTCAGCTATTGTTATAGTAATCAAAACTTTGCTCAATTCTCATGTCTTGAAACATCTTGAATCCAACTCGCTTATCTCCTATCACCAATACAGCTTTCACAAGGTAAAATCCGCTGAAGACCTCCTGTCCTATCTTACTCATGTAAGGTCATCTTCTTTGGGGAACTACGGAGAATCTTATGTTGTCGCCCTTGATATCTCTAAGGCCTTTGACAGAGTCTAGCACAAAGCTCTATTGGCCAAACTCCCTGCTTATGGCTTTACCCCTTCTTTCTGTTCTCTGCTATCTAGTTTTCTTTCTGACCGTCTAATATCTGTGGTTGTTGACAGTGTAACATCTAGTTCATTTCCTGTTACCGGTGGTGTTCCACAGGGCTCTGTTCTTTCACCTACTCTGTTCCTACTCTTTATCAATGACATTCTTCAGTCCCCATCCTCTTCTATTCACTATACCTTCACTGACGATTCTACCCTTCATTTTTCCTCTGCCTTCTCTTCACAACCCTCATCTGCTAGTCGCAATCAGTCTCATATCACTCTTTCTTCTACTCTCGACTCGCTTTGCTGAGGATACTTGAGTGGGGAACCCAAAATTTAGTTAAATTTAATGCCTCTAAGACACAGTTTCTGGCTATCTCTTTCCATTCTTCTCCTCCTGATAGCCTCATTGTCTTCAAAACTATTGAGTTTTACCCTCTTGATTCTGCTAGAATTTTAAGAACCAGGAGAGCCTATAACTTGTTTTGGAGGAACCACATAATCCAACTTACTAAATCTGCATGCAAAAAATGGGGGCTCGGTCTCATTTTCACCATCACTTTTTCTTTCTCCAATTACTTAAAAGCTATAAAGGTCTTACCTTTCCCTGCTTAGAATACTGCTCGCACATCTGGGGTGCTTTTTCTTATACTTATCTCCTTGATGTGGTTGAATCTAAGGCAGTCAGACTCATCAATAACCCTTCTCTTACTTTTAATCTGAATTCTCTTTCATTTTGCAGTAAGGTATCATCCCTTTCTCTTTTCTGTCTCTATCACTTCCATCATTATTCTGATGAAATGGCAATTGCATCCCTCCCCCAACTGCCGAGGCCACTTAACACTTGCCAAGCGGTCTCATCTGACAGATACTGTGTAGAGATTTGTAGTTCGCAGATTGGTTGGTGCAGTGACTGCTTCTTCTCATCCACCTGAAGACTCTGGAACTCTCTTCCTCCTTCTGTCTTTTCTAACTCTTATAACCTATCTCCCTTAAAAAAAGCAGATCTATTGTTATCTCAGGGCCTAATCCTTATTTTCATGTCCTCAGTACTTCGGTTATTTTTTCAACCTGTATGGTGGTGGGCATAACATCAAACAATAGCCCCAACGTATTCCATGCATGTCGTAAGAGGCGACTAAAACTGGAATGGGCGAGGGGACTGGGAATCCCACCCTTGCATTAACCTCCCACGAGATGTCAATGAAGAAGGGGAGTAGAGGGGAGAATAACTTCTCCCCAAACTCTAGTTTTGGGGTGTCTAAATGTGTGTGGTTGTAGTAGATTAGTGAGCAAAAGATGTGAGATTGGATATATGTATGGTAGGAGGAGGATGGATGTATTGGCATTGTGTGAGACGAAGATGAAAGGAAGAGGAGAAGTGGCATTTGGTGATGTGACAGGTAGGGTGTCTGGGATTGAAAGGGGGAGAGCAAGCGAAGGTGTGGCATTATTGCTGAGTGACTGGATGGTAAATAAGGTAGTAGAATGGAAAGAAGTGTCATCTAGGCTGATGTGAGTGAGGGCTAGGATAGGTAGGGAATGTTAGACTTTTGTTAGTGCGTATGGGCCAGGATGTGAGAGAAGTGAGGAAGAGCGGGATGAATTCTGGAATGAGTTGACTAGGTGTGTGAATGGTCTGAGTAGAAGGAACTATGTAGTTGTGTTGGGTGACTTGAATGCCAGAGTGGGTGATGGAGAAGTAGAAGGTGTTGTAGGAAAGTATGGGGTACCAGGTGGGTATGAGAGTGGCGAGAGACTGTTAGATATGTGTGTGGAGCAAGAGTTGGTGATAGGTAATAGTTTTTTTCAAGAACACACAAACAAACAAAACAAACAAACATTTATTTCCATTTTTGTACAGTGTTATTCCTCTAAAAGTAAAAGTAACTTATAAGTAGACATGTAATTACACTAATAAGTAAGAGGGTAATACATACAGTTAAATTAAATGCAGCTTTCATAGAAAATAATAATGCTGTAATAAAATGTTAACAATAATGTTAATAATAAAGTAGTAATAATAACACTAGATACAGTATTGTTATTGTCGGCATTTCTATCACCATATTTGTTTTCCTTACAATGAGAATAATTAGTTCTTAACTTAGAGAACACAGAAGGCGATATCAGTTTACATATAGAGAGGTTATTGTTAAGGGAAATTGCATTAAATCATTAAGTTTAGTTTAAGTGTGAGCAGCAACTATTTGTCCAAAAGAAAACTATATAGTTTGCCTTTGAAAGCTGTGAAGGAGGATGCATTTTTAAGATGCTCTGGAGTATTGTTCCAGAGTGTTGGCCCTTTAATAGTGATCATCTTTGAACCTGCTTCTGTATTTGTTCTCTGAATAAAGAGTTCACTGCTCTGTCTTGTGTTGGTTCCCCTTATATCCCTGACTGTTTTTAAATCAAATAGCCGGCTAGGATAATGATGGTCCAAAATATTGAATACAAAAACATAAATAGGATAATCGACCTTGTTTTCTGCCTGCAGCCACCCAAGTTTATTGAGAGCTGGTGTGATGTGGTTATATTTTCTTATTCCTCCCAGGGCAACTCGAGCTGCAAAAGTAATAAGCTTCTGCATTCTGTTTATCCGAGTCTTAGTGGTAGCTCCCCAAACAGTTGTGCAGTAGTTAATGTGACTTAGGGTTAGAGATTCAACAACAGTTATTCGAGTGGTAGTCTCAAAATTGTCTTTTATACGTGATAAGTACATTAATGTTCCTGTAACCTTTTTGCATACTTTATCTATGTGGGAATCAAGCAACATGTAGTTATCAAAGTGAATTCCTAGGATTTTTATTGTTTAGCTAGGTGTAATAATATTGCCGCAAAAATTAACTGTTGTGTTTTCTGGAATTTGTGCTATATGGAACCTTGAACCAATAAACATGCATTGTGTTTTACATTTGTTACTTAACAGCCCAATTTCTTGAAAATAGGTTTTAATTTTTGACAGAGTGTTTTCTGCTCTTAAGGTTAGCTCTGGGAGATTATTAATAAATAAGTATGCATGGATGAGAGTGGCAAATGAAAGAGTGCAAGAAAGAGCATTGATGGATTATGTGTTGGTAGCAAAGAGCATGATTGGTAGAGTGAAAGATGTGCATGAATATAGGGGTGTGGCTGCTGGGATGTCTGATCATTTTTTGGTTGAAGCAAAACTGGTAATAGAAAAAGAGTGGGGAAAATAGAGTGGGGGGGATGTAGAAGGGAAATGGTGAAGGTGGAAGAGTTGACAAAGCCAAAGAAGAGACAGGAATATCAGGACAAGTTGAAAGTGGCACATGACAGGATGAAAGAAAGAGAAGTTGGGGAGTTAGAGAAGGAATGGGGGTTGATGAAAGAATGTTTTGTGGGATATGCAAGTGATGTGTGTGGAAAGAGGTTTGTTGGAGGTGGCATGAGGAGGGGCAGTGAGTGGTGGAATGAAAGGGTGAAAATTAAGGTGGAAGAGAAAAAGAGGGCTTTTGAGGAATGGCTGCAGTGTAACAGTAGAGAAAAGTATGAAAGATATAGGGAGAAAAATGTGAAAACCAAGCGGAAGGTACAGGAGGAGAAGAGGTTGGCAAATGTTAGGTGGGGACAGGATTTTAGTTGGTCATATGAGGAGAACAAAAAGAAGTTTTGGAGAAAAGTGAAGAGAGTAAGGAAGGGTGGATCAAGGATGGAAGAGATAGTGAAAGATGTGAATGGACAGATGTTAAGAGGGAACAATGCAAGGAAGAGAGGGGCAGAGTATTTTGAGTGTTTGCTGAATGTTGAGGAAGATAGAGAGGCAGCTATAGTGGCAGTGGGGGGTGTTCAAGTGCCAGTAATGGGAGATGAAAACGAAAGAGAGATTACAAGAGAGGAGGTGATAAGGGCATTGTATGAAGTGAAAGCAGGTAAAGCACCTGGAATGGATGGTGTGAGAGCGAAGATGTTGAAAAAAGGGGGTGTGACTGCATTGGAATGGTTAGTGAGTGTATAATATATGCTTTATGTTGTCATTGGTGCCAGTGGAATGGGTGATTGCTTGTATAGTGCCCCTATACAAAGGTAAGGGAGATGTGTATGAATGCAGTAATTTTAGGGGTATAAGTTTGTTGAGTGTGGTAGGAAAAGTGTATGGTAGGATACTGATTAAGAGGATTAGGGATAAGACAGAAAATGTGATCGCAGAAGTGCAGAGTGGTTTTAGGCGAGGTATAGGTTGTATAGATCAGATTTTTATAGTTAGGCAGTTATGTGAGAAATATTTAGCAAAGGGTAAGGATATGTATTTTAATTTTTTGGATCTGGAGAAAGTGTATGATAGAGTTGATAGAGAGGCAATGTGGAATGTTTTGTGGTTATATGGAATTGATGGTAAACTGTTGCATGCAGTGAAGAGTTTGTATGAGGACAGTAGAGCTTGTGTTAGGTTTGGGAATGAAGTGAGTAAGTTGTTTCCAGTGAGAGTGGAACTGAGACAGGGATGTGTGATGTCACCATGGCTGTTCAATTTGTATATTGATGGAGTCATAAGAGAGGTGAATGAGCGAGTGCATGGTCGAGGTTTGAGAATGGTAGATGGAGATGATAACGAGTGGAACCTAAATCAGTTGTTGTTTGCAGATGATACTGTGGTGGTGGCTGTGTCAGTTAGTGTCAGAATTTGGAATGGTGTGAGAGAAGGAAGTATTTTTTTTATGATTGTGACACCAGGACGGGCAAAAAAAAATAAATCTACCCTCATCATGCCTGGGTATGAAAGAAAATATAGATAGAACCAGAGATCGGGAATGTATTGTGACTTGTCAGGTGAGAAGGGATGATAAGACATGTGCAGCGAATATCCAGCAATATTAGGTGTTGATGTAGGCATAGAAAGAGAACCATAACTGAAGGAAGACTTAACATCGAACTGTCCTGGACAGTCTTTTTTAAGTCCTTGCGAGTGAATGTGGGAAAGAGTAAGGTTATGACGTGTACAAGCAATGAGGATGGTGCTGGATTGAATGTTATGTTGAGTGGAGAGACACTTGAGGAAGTTGATCAGTTTTAAGTATTTAGGCTCGGTTATAGCTGCAAATGGTGAAGTGGAAGCAGATGTGTGTCACAGAGTGAATGAAGGATGTAAAGTGTTGGGTGCATTGAAAGGAGTGATAAAGAATAGAGGATTGGAAATGAATGTTAAGAAAGTCTTTTTATGAGAAAGTGGTTGTGCCAACTGCAATGTATGGATCAGAGTTATGGGGTATGAAAGCAAGTGAGAAATGGAAACTAAATGTGTTTGAGATGAAATGCCTGAGGGTTATGATTGGTGTATCTCGGCTGGATAGGGTTAGGAATGAAGTTGTGAGAGCAAGAACGGGTGTGAGGAGAGAATTAGCAGCCAGAGTAGATATGAATGTTCTGAGATGGTTTGGCCATGTGGAAAGGATGGATGATGAAAGACTGCTGAAAAAGGTGATGAATGCAAGAGTTGATCGGAGAAATGATAGAAGGAGGCCTAGGTTTGGGTGGATGGATGGAGTAGGGAGAGCCCTGAATGATAGGATGATGGATGTGAGGAAAGCAAGTGAGCGTGCTAGGAATAGGAATGACTGGTGAGCTATTGTGACGCAGCTCTTATGGACATCTGCTGTTACCACAGGACTGCATCTTGCAGAGTTAGCCCTGTGGTAGGGGCAGTAGGGGAGTTGGCAGTTATGAAGTGACACAGGTTGTGGAAGAGCCGGGAGGATGGGCTGTGGCACTCCAGCAGTGTCCTTTGAATGGTCGTTAGCTCTCTCGTTATTGCCCATAGAGCAAAGTAATTCCCTTGTTGTTTTTTTATGTCGGCTACCACCAATTGGGGGAGACAGCCAAGGTAGATAGAAATAATATCATTCCCATATTGCTGCCTTGTCCTTAAACTTCTACTTTTTCTTTGTCTTATTGTATTCTTGGCGCCCGGGTCTGCTGCGGACAATTTCTTGACTGTCCCAGTGTCACACTCATAAAGTAAGAGGTTGACACATTCTTTTAAAAACAAATGAAAATGCAGCAGTACACGAGGAATCGACCACCTTTAAGCTACACTTTCCTGTTTTAACTATATTAGTTATTAATTTCATGATAAAATTCTTCAAGGATGCAGTAAAAGAGAGAGAGAGAGAAAAAAAAGGAAAGTAATGCATACACGACGAGCAACCTACAATAGAAGTTTCCTTGGCAGATAAGGGAACTAACAACAAATACCACCAATTAACACTTCACGAATAAGCAGACAAGAGAATAATGTCAAAACAAAACTAAAATGCTGGGCAGCTTGTGTGCCTTTTGCTTATTCGGCACACGTTTATACCGAGATTTTGACTTGATTTCTAAAACAGTCACCATTAAATTTATCATGATTAAATCTAATATCAATTCAACTCACCGTGTATTTTAGCTATAGTCACCAAAAGCAGACGAACTTATGCACTTGTGGATATCAACAGTCTGACCGACCGCCTCTGGCTTGGCTATATAAAAGACATTCCGAAGATAAAAGTAGCTGCCAGCAACTACGAACGAATAAACTAACAAGAGAAATGTGCCTCTCATATATGGAATATGAATAAATAAATAATATTTTTTTTTATTATTTAATTCTGTTGGAAATATATTCCACAGTTAACTTTCATATAGTTTTAAGTCCCCAGGATGTAAATAAAAATAAATTGCTTACCACACCTTATCGTGACCTTGAGTTTGCCTATCAATTAAATAGGAAGAGGTGTATGGGGAAGGCCATTACCCCCCACATGGTGGCGTGATCAACGGGGAGAGAGATTACTTATAACATTATACTGAATTTTAACGGTGGCGGTTCCATTTTATCATGAGGCGTATTTTGCTTTGACTATATTCTTGTTTATTCACTTTATTTGGCCTGAACACATTAAGGCGACAATGAAAGTGACGCAACATCAAAATACAACAAATTCCCTTTTCATTCTTTCTCTATTCTTAATTTGAACAATCGCATTTGTTACTTTGCTGCCACATGCATGATAATTATCGTACATGACCTATAAAAGTATCTGTATTTGATGCACGATATTTTCAATTGTCGTATGTTTTGTATGATAAATCTAGGTTGCTTGCACGAATTATGCGATAATTCGGATCAGCAGGAGAAAACGCACCTAATGATACGCTTAGGTGCATTTTCTCCAGTTTACCACTTTTCAGGTGTCTATTCTCCAGTTGGCAATTTCATAATCTAACAAATAGTTTGCTTTAAGTTTCCTCTATCTAGTAGGTACTTTACATCTAAACCCGAAGTTTTATCAACTTTTCTCTATCTGGTTGTTGGTGCTTTATGTATAAACGCGTAATTTGATCAGTTTGTCTCTATTTGGCAATTACTTTATGCATAAACATATTGTTTAAATAAAATGCAGTTATCCCCAGTTGGTAGTTAGGCTACGTTATGCTTAAACAGACAGCTTAGATGATGTGCAAACAATATTTTTTTACAATAACAAACTTTCTTTTTTTTTTAGTTTCAATACATTTTCAGACAGTGCACTTAGAACCGACGTAGCTCAAATATCCTAAAATGGCTTTTGCAATACCTATAACGAAGTTGTTCTACCTTTGGTAAACGAAAAGGATTCATTAATCGTCATAAACTGGTTTAAGAGACTTTGCCCGATTTCTTAAGTAGTTTAAACCTAGGATACCATATTGTTGGTTAGGTAAACACACACAAATGGATTTCATAAACGCATTTGACGCGGTTCTGTGTATGGCTAGGATCCCACGTGGGATTCTAGCCATACACAGAACCGCGTCAGATGAGTTTATGAAATCTATTTATGTGTGTGTGTCTAGCTAACTAACAATATGGTATCCTAGGTTTACACTGTTTAAGAAATCGGGCTAAAGGGTATTGGCAAATGAAATTAAGTGTAACCAAAGTTCATACAAACACAGGTGAGTCCTATTGGAAATAAATGCAAAAGTGTGCTTAAATCAATGCATGGATGCAGGCGGAATCTACTACCGTCCTATGTGAATGAATTTATGTGAAGAGACAGATTTAATAATGATGCTTTTACCAACTTATGTCAGCATATATCTGAACAGTATTCTTTCCGTATGCACCATTTTTTTCCGATTGCTTAACAATTTTATCATCACGATTGTTTATATTTCATTATTTCTTAAGTATCAAACGCAGCTTAAGCTTTTTTGAAAGGTGCTCCATCTCCAGTAGTGGTGATTTATGATAAAATCACACACAAGTATATTATGTGGCAAATACATTTTTTAGTTAATTTAGTCTCCCATTAATTTTTGTATAAAAGAAAATGTTAAATATTCGTTCATGAGAATATAGAAAATTAGTATTTATTTGTGTAATAATATTTTGAATTAGTATTTGTGATATTAGTATTTACCATTATTCGAATAATGAGTATTTTGTTGTAATGTTTACAAATATACTGCCACGAACTATCTTCAAAGTTTGCCATTCTTCTTTAAAGAGGTGGCCTGGCAAGGGGTGGAATCGCTTCTGTGAAGGATACGCCAATATCAAGGGGGGTATTCTAATGTGTTATACATAACACCCGTTGGCCATCATGACAAAAGAGCGCCAGGATTATTTCTGTGAAGTTGAAATTTAGATTGTCATTTGTTTTGAAGTATTATATGGTATACGTGTTGTTTTCAGTGGAAGTAAGATTTACTTTTCTTAATAAATATTAATGACAATTCTTAAAAGTGTTAATTTTGTTATGTAAGTATAATAATAACCGTGATCAAGTTATTATTAAACTTTGTATTTAAGCTATTTTGTTGGAAATTTCATAATTTCATAATTGTAATTTTGGTGAATGATTTTTGTGAATAGATTATATTTTTGTGATTCGTGTTTTAATTAGTAACTGGCCATATATATTGAGTAGGCCCATCCTTCTAGTGGGAGTAATCCTCTGCATTATTATATTTGAGTTATTGTTTGTGCAGACTTGGTAACCAGTTTCCCATTGCCACTTTAACCTAACCTAATGGTTTGCTAGGGCTATAGAATTGATGTGAACTTCCTGGTAGACATTTCTACTGGCGTGAGTCTGTAGCTCCACATCTCGAGGGAAATTAGACGGTGCTACTTTGGCTTGTTATTTACAAGGAAAAAATATCTACACCGTATATATTCTAGCTAAAAATGCTAAACAGAGGTTAGGTTATAGATCACAATATAAAGTGTAGAACGCACACCAAAGTAGATTCATGATACATAGATAACAAGCCAAAGTAGCAAAAGTTAGACTGTATCTAGAGCTGCAGTTAGAGGCTTTTACAGTCGTCACATATTGTAATTTTATCAAATTGTTTTTTTAATAGATTATATTTTAAGGGATTCTTGAGTTTATTAATAACTGACCATATATATTGAGTATGCCCATCCTTCCAGTGGGAGTAATCCTATATTCTATTATATGTGAGATAGTGTTTGTACAGACATGGTAACCAGTTTCCCTTTGCCACTGTAGCCTAACCTAATGGTTTGCTTAGACTTTGGTATTGATGTGAATTTCCTAGTAGACATTTCAACTGGCGTGAGACTGTAGCTCCACATCTCAAGGGAAATTAGACTGTATCTAGAGCTGCAAGTAGAAGCTTTTACATTCGCCACAGTAGTTGCTTAATTATGAGGTGCGTTACCTCCAGTTGGCCAATCATGAGGAGTGTTTTCTCCAGTTGATAGTACTGAGGTAAGTCTTCTCCAGTTGATACGATAATTCTAGGTTGCTATTAATATAAGAACGAAATGTCACACTTCGGTAGAATTGCTTCATATATCATTCTATTTCTTTCCGTTTAGAAGCAAATGCTTCATGTAACAACAGCCTGTCTCAAAGACTCAGGCGCAATGCCCATCCATCCTTCTCCCGTCCCTCAACCCCACCAGACCCCAGGGGCTGAAAGAGCATGAGCGGGTGTATAGAAACATTAACATTTCAACTTAACCTAGCCTAACCATGGAATGGTAGATCATAGATTGTCGGTAGAGCACATATTGGAAGTGTGAACGGAAATAGCCTATATAAACACACACACACACACACACACATGAAGTGCGTCCTCACCTCTCAGAACCAAAGGCGACTTATCGATACTGGAAGGCCTAGGTTAGACAACCTCAGACGTCAATAAACAGCAGGCCGAAACTTTCCGGTAGGCTAATAGATCAGCCTACACCGCAGCCAAATATCTATCTTTCCCAGTCCTAATTATACCCGATTCTCCCCTAACATAGGAAACACAAAACCACAACCACTTCCTATTTATAAACAAACAAATAAACCCATGTATAAATTAGGACAACTTATCCTAACACCGGCGTGGGCTCCTCCAGACCTCAACACAACAACAACAGCCATAACAATGACGATCACGATGCTCACCCCTCGACTTTCTACCCTATCTCCCAAAACTTCAACTTTATTCATATCACGAAAAAGCAACCCACCTCTCACTTCTCGCCCTGCCTACACACTCCCCCTGAATTTGAATTTAACAACAAAGCCGATTGGGAGGACGCCTCGTCCTTCCACTTCTCCGAGGGACCACAGCCTGCCCCTCCAATTCATCTCCCGTGTTGGTGTTCACTCGTTGAACAGTCACTGTCACTCGCTGAATCCTATCAGCATTGGCTCATCATCCTCAGTCTCATCCTCACCTCCGCTTCCCAGTCTCTCTGACCTCCCCTCTTTGCTCACAGCGCGAAGCCAGAGATCCTTCACATGTCGGGTTATGCCATCCACTTTTGCCGCTTGGGTCATTAACAAAAACACGTATAGGAGATACAGTACTCTGATAATTATCTCTTCCACTCTCATCCCATTTACTATCACACAACTGTCTTCTATGGAATGTTTGTGTTTCTCCTTGCTGACACATATGCAAAGCCCTTGGCCTTAGGTTGGCCTCTTTATTATCAATGTCATTTTGGACCGATTTCATAGCAGGAAACACACTACAGGAGTTTAAATAATTTCAAATGTTGCCTTTATGCGCTTGCTTTTCACCTCCTCATTTGTCTAGTCCTGGCATTGTGAAGATCAAGTACTAACTCACATAATCTTATACTTCATCAATATGCACATCATAACATTAGGAAGGATTTTCTTCACACAAAAAAGTGAGCACAATATGCTAGTAATATAAATTTCTTTTAATTTCCCTTTGGTCCAAAAGCTACATACTAAACCTCCGTGGTTATTGCTCCTATTTTCACAACACTGATGGAGTAGGAGGAAGGCGAATGCTTACTTTAGTTAACTAATAATTCATAGCAAAAGATATGTCATAGTTACTTGTACATATATGTACCAGTACTCTATGAGTATTCTAATACTGCAAATGTCTTCACAGGATATTTCTACAAGACCTTACAAAGTTTTTCTACTATTTGTGCTTCACTAATACTGTAACAAAATGCTTCAAGAGTTTGTCAAGTTAAACATTTCTGGGTCCCCAACTGCGGGCCACAAGGGAAAGTCCGCTCACCCTCAAGGGAGAACATCAAAGAAAAAAGAAAAATTTCTGATAGCACCGGCTAAAACACATACCATACCACGTATATTAGACATTTACATTATCTGTGATTCAAGATCTAATAAATCATTCACAATATTAAGAGTTACTAGTCTTCTTTAACAAAACCTTTTCTTTATTACTGATTTTTCGTGTTGGAGATTCAGTGTTTTCTATAGAGGGCAAATGACCCTTAGTGTCAAATAGCCGGTCTTTTTAGACTATCTAATAGATATAAAAGAATTTTCTCTGCCATTACGGATGTGGTGCAATGCATTGTAAGGTTCTTGATTTAATAAAAACGCTTCCTTAATGGTCTTCTTCTCCTTCTGATTCTCCATGGCCATACATGTCTGCCAGCTTGCTGAACGTGGACCCTAGTCATTCAGATAGCCAAAGTCATGTTCGTTGTCATCTGTGCCCGAAGCAAGAGATGAAAGCGATCCTGCAGTATAGCCACCATTTTCATAAGCGTAATTGCGAAGATCATCAAATGTTGGAGCATCAGGGTCATTGTCAGCCTTGTTCTTATGCTCGCTAATAAACACATCCACGTCAGGTTGACCTCCTAGCCCATAAGGCATCTTGCCAAGAGAAGGTCCACCATTGCCAATAGCAAGTCCAACAGGAATCTGCAAAGGTGTGACTTCATATTCGTGCCTTTCCTCCCCAAATTCTTCCCATCACACTCCCCCTCTACAGTGATGAAACCCTGAATAGACTTAAGAGAGTGGACTCGATACCGTCACTGTCCCCTCCCCAAATTCACTTCCATCCCAATTTATCAGGTTTTTTTTTTTTTTTTTTTTTTTTTTAGAATGGGATAGGATAGGAGGAGAAAAAGGGGGAGGGAATTAAGGATATAAGGGAATTGGAGGGAAAAGCACGAAAATTAAATAAAGTAAGAGGTAAAAAGAGAAGGGCAGACCCTCGTGCTAAGTTTTGATCTGAAATTCAGATTCTATATGATCATTTTGGATGGGGAGAAAAGTGTTAAAGAAAACGAAAAATATTTATAGCGTGAAAGAAAACGGATACAATTTAATAGATGGTAAACTACATTATATTGAAAATACTTTCACAAATTGATAGAACGTTTCAAAGAACTCTATATTCAAAACGCTATAGACATTATTCAAAATGGTTTTTTCCTAGATAATTCTGAAGTTCCATTAAATCAACGATAAATATATCAATATAAAAGGAATGATATTACAGACAAAGTGAAAAATGAAAAACCATTTATGTTGACTTTCCTGGAACATTAAGTTTTATAATCAGGGTATTTTAAGCTTTAGAAGACGTAATTAAAATTTAAATTTTAATACATTTCGTATATTAACTTGATTTAAACTATGTAGGGGTAATGTTATGCTAAAAAATTGTTTATGCAAGTTCATGAAAACATATACCATCCATCTTTAGTACTGAGAATATCATCATTGGCACTAGAGGCATTAGCCAACTCAGCAACCTGAGTGAGTACACCATTAGATGCAAAAAATATCTATGGTGGAATAATCTCCTCAAAGGGCCGAATTCATCCTGCTATCTTGCTGAGTAAATGATTGAGACTTGTATGACATATGTCCTTTGGTAATTATCTAAATGTATTCACGAGAAAGAGAATGGACCAATTTCAGATTGTGAAACGACTGAAGAAATATGTTCTGCCATATGCGCAGAGTGACACAGTATATATGATTTTTACCATAAATTTGTATTATTACCGTAAAACAGGTGATGAAAATAATTCCTCGAAAAATGATCCGCGATGTTGCTGTGACGTCACTCCTTAGAAGGTCGCCCGGGCCACACACCATAAGACAAGCATTACGTCAGGCAAACTTGTGTTATGGCTTCTGCATACCCTACAATCCATATTCAGGTTAGTTTTTCGCAACTACCGTAATGTTTTGACTGATGTGGATGTATTGTAGGTGAACAATGCTAAAAAATGACTGTATAGTAGTTTGACAAGATTACCTAATTGTGATTACCTAATTGTGTTTACGGGAAAGAGCCCAAAGCTCGTATCTTCCCGTCTCCTGATCGGTTCCATTTTTAGACTTAGTGATACTTATCATACCTGTCCTTAAAACTATGGATTGAGGTAGCATTAACTACCTCCTCGCTTAGCGAATTCCAATTATCAACTACTCTTACACTGAAAAAGTATTTCCTTACATCCTGCAAACAAGTTTTCTTCCGAAGCTTCAAACTATGACCTCTAGTTCTAGAGCCAGCCATATCGAAATATCGATCCCTATCCACTCTATCATAACCATGAAGGAATTTAAAGACTGTCACCATATCCCCCCTTACTCTTCTAGCTTCGAGTGATGGCAAGTCTAATTCCCTCAGCCTCTCATCATAACCGAGATTGCGTATTTCTGGCACCAGTTTCGTGGCATGTCTTTGAACTTTTTCAAGCTTAGCTATGTGCTTTTTCAAGTGCGGATTCCAAAAGGGGGCTGCATATTCGAGTTTTGGCCTCACATAGGTTACATAAATATTTCTGAACATTTCCTTGTCCATGTGCCTGAAGGCTACCCTTACATTTGATAAGAATGCATATGCTGCCCTTACTACGCCATTTATATGTATTTCTGGAGACAAATCTGCCAATATGTTTACTCCTAGATCTCTCTCATTTTCTGTCTCCTGAAGCTGTACTCCAGCCACCGAGTAGTCAAGCTTGGGCCTTCTTGCACTTGTACCCATTCTCATTACCTTACATTTTGAGGTATTGAATTTCATTAGCCACTTTTCTGACCACTCATGCAGATTATTTAGATCCTCCTGAAGTTCTCTACCATTGTTCTCGTTTTTTACTTTCTTCACAATCTTTGCATCATCTGCAAACATATTCATGAATGAATTTACAGACTCTGGTAGGTCATTTACATATACAAGGAACAAAAGTGGCCCTAAAACTGAACCCTGTGGAACTCCACTACTAACTCTTCTCCATTCAGACATTGAGTGTCTTACTCTAACCCTCTGTTCCCTTCCTTCTAAGTAAGTTTTTATCCATTCCAAGACATTTCCACCTATTCTAGCCATTGATTGCAGCTTCCTAATAAGTCTCCCATGTGGAACAGTGTCAAACGCTTTCTGGAAGTCTAGGAATATGCAATCTGCCCAACCCTCTCTTTCCTGTAAGATTTGGCTTACCTCATCATAAAATTCTAATAAGTTTGTTACTGTTGATCTTCCTTCTCTGAAGCCATGTTGCCTCACTGACAAAAAGTTGAAGGATTCCAAGTGAAGAGAGATATGTTTCCTTAGTAGTTTCTCCATAAGTTTGCAAACTATGCTGGTCAAGGAAACTGGTCTATAGTTCAGAGCCGTATCCCTCCTTCCCTTTTTGAAGATAGGTATCACATTTGCTTGTTTCCAGCATCTTGGAATCTCCCCCGACTCCAATGACTCCTTAAATATGATACTTAGTGCCACTGATATTGTGTTTGCGCATTTTTTAAGCACATGAGGGGATATGTCATCAGGACCTGTAGCTTTATGAACATCTAAATCCATCACTGTTACGGTGACTAACACTTATGGTGACTACTACGGGGCTGTATTCTGCAGGACACATGCTAGATGAACTGTGGATGGTATCATCGGCATAGGGTATGCCTGGATATTGGGGCCTATAGCCCCGGATGCCTTATGAATAGGCTAGAATCTCAAATATTTATCTATTTTTCTTAAAAAAAAAAAGCAAGAAGAATATACTCATTTTTTATTATCTCATGTTGCAAAAGTATACTAACAACCAGACCGAAACCTTTTGGTAGAGCACAGTGCCTCACATCTATATTCATTGTACTCTAAAATAACTTGAAAATTATTCAGTGAAAATCTAAAGTTTTGTGGGTTGGGTTACTAAGCCCCCCCCCCCCATGTTTAACGATTTTATGTCCCTTGGTGGTATATTCTCATTATGTGTATGCCAGACTTGAATGACAGAGTGACAGCATGACAAAATCTGCAGTGGACTGTTTTGATGATTGTTTTGATTAAAAAACCGTACTAAATAAACCTAACCAACACCACATGACCTTATCGTGTTGCCGTGTTATGTAGAAATGTGGGTAAATGTTTATAGTCGGCCATCCACTGATTTCACCATCTAAATGAAACTAAACTAAAGAAACCTAACCCATGACTCATCAAACTTATGCAACGTACTGGGTTAGTTAAAATTAGGTTGACTTTGGTTGAGTTAGTATGGTATACCTAGGTTAGTTTATATTAGTGCATTCAGTGGATGGCTGATTCTAAAAAGAAAATAGTAGACGAGTAGGTATGGAAATTTCAGATATATGATCAATTATTTTTTATAACTTTGAAAATGTCAATAGAGGTACACGGTAGGATATACATGGATTTCTGAAAGTCGCCTTGTAATTAGTCAGTGGCATTTCTATTAGCTGGTGGTAAAGTAATATATAAGTTGACGAGCTTTTGCGATTTGATGTGGATCATTATGTATGACTTTTTGGCTAATATGTCGATTATGCCCGGGTCTGAATCTTATTATCTATTACCTCTCTATTGTCTCCTGGGATAAAAACGAGTATGGAAATACCAAAGATATGTTGGGCAAACAATTATGTTCGGTTTGTTTAGGTTAGGAAAGGCTTGGTTTGGGTTGGTCTGGTTTGGTTAGGTTAGGGTAGGTTAGGCTAAGTTTGGTTTGGTTTGGTTATTTTTTATGCGCCGCAGCCCGGCCGGTCGGCCAGCCAGCAGTGTAACCGATCAAAGCGGTTGGCCGTATATGCCAAACGTAACATAAGTGTTTGCACAACATTTTTTTTTTTTTTTTTTTTTTTTTTTTTTTTTTTTTTTTTACTCGTCTTTATCCCAGGAAACAGTACAGATGTAAATAATAATAATAATCAGACCCGGGCGTAATCGACATATTTACCGACGTTTTTTATGATAGTTCATTAATGGTCTGCCAAATATTTTTGGTATTATTTTTGAAGTTACTAAAAATATTCATATAGTAGTTAGCCTTAGTCTTGCTGTGCTGATTATATTCTGCAATGCATTGATATTTGGAAAGAGAGGTAAGATCAGATTGACCATTTAAAGTTCTAATAACTTAAGTGCCTGGAGTTGACTTGCCAGTATTAGAACACATTGGTACGTAACAACAATGAAAATTTTTCCCAACATTCCTTTGACATGGCTGAGTTAGTATACAGATTTCCTTCTTAGGCCTACGCGCATTTACAACTCTCCTGCCACACCAATATAAACGCTGACGTCATCACCAATCGCTCAGCGTTTCAAGTCACGTGACTTTTCTTCAACTTGAAACGTTATATTAATAAATTTCTTGTTGACTTTCTTTGAAAATATTATTATTGGGATGACTTCTTACGGCTTAGGAATACATTGGCACATCATTTGCACCAATATTTTCTTCAGGCGGTTTGTCCATTGGAGACAGCCGCGGAAACGTGGTGGTATTATATTCGACCTGGAAGGAGACATGTCGTCATTCGAGCGTACAGCGGGGCAATTGACAGGGCATCCAGCTTTAGTTTCCAAATTTCATCCATCTGTGTCCAGCCCCAGATTGAGACTAATAGTGACACACACACACATACTCACACACACACACATACATGTTGTTGATGGAGTATATCATTGAAGATATTCTTCCTGAGAGTAGAGGCACTGAGGACATGAGGAGGAACTATCCGAAAGGAGATTACATCAAAATAAATGAGCTTTTTGCAGTTATTGACTGGAGAACCTTATTTTACAACAAATCTGTACAAGAAATGTATGACATCTTTTGTGAGAAATATGGGAAGATAGTAGATTGCTGCATACCTGTCACCAAAGTAGGTGTAATTCATGTCAGAGAGAAATGGTTCGATAATGGGTGTAAAAGAGCTAAGGAGTGGAGAGACAAATGCTGGAAAAGGTATAGGAGGAGAAAAAACATAAATGCCTGGCAAACCTACAAAAAGAGCAAGAAATGACTACCTAAGTAAAAGGAGAGAGGCAGAGAGAGACTATGAGAGGGACATCACCAGGAAGGCTAAAGAAAATCCCAAGCTTTTCCACAGCTTTATCAGAGGAAAACTGAAGGTAAAAGAACAGGTTTTAAGGCTAAAGAGAGCGGATGGAAGCATCACTGAGATGGATGAAGAGATCTG
Organism: Halocaridina rubra; assembly: GCA_037179515.1. Lineage (NCBI taxonomy): Eukaryota > Metazoa > Arthropoda > Malacostraca > Decapoda > Atyidae > Halocaridina > Halocaridina rubra. The sequence continues at coordinate 54,135 of JAXCGZ010013362.1, read as the reverse complement.
CAAAGAATTGAACAAGGAGTTTCAGTCAGTATTTACAGTAGAAAATACCCCACCCCCTCAGATTGCAGTGATAGAAGCTCAAGGGCCGGTATTAGAGAACATCAACCTTACAGCCACAGAGGTATGCAAAGTGCTGATGGATTTAGATGTTCATAAAGCTACAGGTCCCGATGACATATCCCCTCATGTGCTTAAAAAATGCGCAAACACAATATCAGTGGCACTAAGTATCATATTTAAGGAGTCACTGGAGTCGGGGGAGATTCCAAGATGCTGGAAACAAGCAAATGTGATACCTATCTTCAAAAAGGGAAGGAGGGATACGACTCTGAACTATAGACCAGTTTCCTTGACCAGCATAGTTTGCAAAGTTATGGAGAAACTACTAAGGAAACATATCTCTCTTCACTTGGAATCCTTCAACTTTTTGTCAGTGAGGCAACATGGCTTCAGAGAAGGTAGATCAACAGTAACAAACTTATTAGAATTTTATGATGAGGTAAGCCAAATCTTACAGGAAAGAGAGGGCTGGGCAGATTGCATATTCCTAGACTTCCAGAAAGCGTTTGACACTGTTCCACATGGGAGACTTATTAGGAAGTTGCAATCAATGGCTAGAATAGGTGGAAATGTTTTTGGAATGGATAAAAACTTACTTAGAAGGAAGGGAACAGAGGGTTAGAGTAAGACACTCAATGTCTGAATGGAGAAGAGTTAGTAGTGGAGTTCCACAGGGTTCAGTTTTAGGGCCACTTTTGTTCCTTGTATATGTAAATGACCTACCAGAGTCTGTAAATTCATTCATGAATATGTTTGCAGATGATGCAAAGATTGTGAAGAAAGTAAAAAACGAGAACAATGGTAGAGAACTTCAGGAGGATCTAAATAATCTGCATGAGTGGTCAGGAAGGTGGCTAATGAAATTCAATTCTTCAAAATGTAAGGTAATGAGAATGGGTACAAGTGCAAGAAGGCCCAAGCTTGACTACTCGGTGGCTGGAGTACAACTTCAAGAGACAGAAAATGAGAGAGATCTAGGAGTAAACATACTGGAAGATTTGTCTCCAGAAATACATATAAATGGCATAGTAAGGGCAGCATATGCATTCTTATCAAATGTAAGGGTAGCCTTCAGGCACATGGACAAGGAAATGTTCAGAAATATTTATGTAACCTATGTGAGGCCAAAACTCGAATATGCAGCCCCCTTTTGGAATCCGCACTTGAAAAAGCACATAGCTAAGCTTGAAAAAGTTCAAAGACATGCCACGAAACTGGTGCCAGAAATACGCAATCTCAGTTATGATGAGAGGCTGAGGGAATTAGACTTACCATCACTCGAAGCTAGAAGAGTGAGGGGGGATATGGTGACAGTCTTTAAATTCCTTCATGGTTATGATAGAGTGGATAGGGATCGATATTTTGATATGGCTGGCTCTAGAACTAGAGGTCATAGTTTGAAGCTTCATAAGAAAACTTCTTCGCAGGATGTAAAGAAATACTTTTTCAGTGTAAGAGTAGTTGATAATTGGAATTCGCTAAGCGAGGAGGTAGTTAATGCTGACGTAAAGGTTTTATTATTATCCCACCGAGCGTCACCACTGACGTAAAGGTTTTGATTATCCCATCTAATGACACCACTGACGTAGGGCTTTTCCTCCTACGTATATAAACTTATAATTATGGTAGTGTGGTTACAAGGTAAGAATGGACAAGCAGTAGTTCCTTTACTTATATTTATTCTAGAGTACAACACATCCGACGCCTCAATGCCCCCACCCTATGACTATCACAATCTATGATCTATTCGTGCCCCTGGCAAAGTTCTAACTAACTGTCTCTGCCCCGGGTGGCTCTTGAAATACCCCCAGGGGCAGGGCGTGGCTTAACATCCAATTCTCCAATGAAATCAGTCAGATCTAGTCCAGCTAATCAGCGCCAGGTTCAAAGTGGAATCCTGCCTACTTCCGAGGAGGAGTTATTGGGCATCTCTCCTGGGCGTGTACCTGCGTACGAAACATAAGTTGATGTTTCGTGCGGTTTAGGAAAGGGCTAACTCTCGGCCTTTCCCACCCTCCTCAGGTACTCCATGTCGGATGCCAAGCCTCAGGGGTCCGGTCACATATCTCCTTGACGCCCTCTACAAACACCGGCCGCACCGCAGAAAACAATTGGGAGAGTATTCTATTTCACCCTTTACTTCTAGCCTCACATGTTTCTCTTCACGACTTGTGGTGTTTTCGAGGACCGAGGGTCCCTTATCCTGTAGGCCTCTTGGGGGGGGTGCATGGCGCCAGCGGTTAGTTCCAGGTGCCTAGCCACAAATCTTGGTGATCCCAAGGGAACACATGGGCGGCACCCAAAACTCAATAAAAGTGAGGGCATGTAATAGAATATCCGTGGCCTCGACTAACCGTTACCCCTCAAGATGTGTTACAAGTTTCAGATTCTGGCTTCAGCATGACGGACTGGCTTCAGCATGACGGGAGTCATACGACAATGCTATCCCAATCCATAGTTTTAAGGACAGGTATGATAAGTATCACTAAGTATAAAATGGAACCGATGAGGAGACGGGAAGATACGAGCTTTGGGCTCTTTCCCGTAAACACAATTAGGTAATCACAATTAGGTAATCACACACACACACACATACACACACACTCAGGGGAGATTCCAAGATGCTGGAAACAAGCGAACGTGGTACCTATCTTAATAAAGGGAAGGAGGGATAAAGCTCTAAATTAGACCTGTTTCCATGACCAGCATAGTTTGCAAACTTATGGAGAAAGTACTAAGAAAACATATCTCTCTTCACTTGGAATCCTTCAACTTTTTGTTAGTGAGGGTTTCAGAGAAGGTAGATCAACATTAACAACCTTATTAGAATTTTATGATGAGATGAGTCGAATCTTACGGGATTGCATACTCCTAGACTTCCAGAAAGCATTTGATACATTCCCACACGGGATACTTATAAAAAAGCTGCAAGCAATGGCGAGAATAGGTGGAAATGTTTTGGAATGCATAAAAACTTATTAGAAGGAATGAAACAGAGGGTTAGAATAAGACACTCAGTGTCTAAATGGAGAAGAGTTAGTGGTGGAGTTCTACAGGGTTCAGTTTTAGAGCCACTTTTGTCCATTGTATATGTAAATGACCTACCAAGGTCTGTAATTCATTCATGAATATGTTTGCAGATGATGCAAAGATTGTGAAGAAATTAAGAAACGAGAGCAATGGTAGAGAATTTCCGAAAGACCTAAATAGTCTTCATGAGTGGTCAGAAAAGTGGCTGATGAAATTCAATAGTTCTAAATGTAAAGTAATGAGAATGGGCACAAGTGCAAGAAGGCCCAAGCTTAAGAACTCAATGGTAGGAGCAATGCTTCAAGAGACAGAAAATGAGCGAGATCTAGGAGTAAACATACTGGCAGATTTGTCTCAGGAAATGCAAATAAATGGCATAGTAAGGGCAGCATATACTTTCTTATCAAATGTAAGGGTAGCCTTCGGGCACATGGACAAGGAAATGTTCATAAATATTTATGTAACCTATGTGAGGCCAAAACTTCAATATGCAGCCCCTTTTGGAATCCGGACTTAAAAAAGCACGCATAGTTAAAGCTGGAAAAAATTCAAAGACGTGCCACGAAACTGGTGCCAGAAATAAGCAATCTCAATCATGAGAGGCTAAGGAAATTAGACTTAACATCACTAGAAGCTAAAGGAATGAGAGAGGATATAGTGACGGTTTTTAAATTACTTCATGGTTATAACAGAGTGCATAGGGATCGATATTTTGGTATGGCTGGCACTTGGCCTAGAGGTCATAGTTTGAAATTTCGTAAGAAAACTTCTTTGCAAGATGTAAGGAAGTACTTTTTTTAGTGTAAGAGTAGTTGATATTTGGAATTTGCTAAGCGAGAAGGTAGTTAATGCTTACTCAATCCATAGTTTTAAAGACAGGTATGATAAGTATCACTAAGTACTAAATGGAACCGACCAGGAGACTGGAAGTTACGAGCTTGGGTCCTAATTGTGCTTAAAGCACAATTAGGTAATTACACACACACACACACACACAGACCTATTGCTCTAACCTCCTCTATTGCTAAAGTTTTCGAAACTTTGC
>JAXCGZ010013362.1:25000-42500 GCA_037179515.1 Halocaridina rubra | reverse complement strand
CGGCGTCGTTACCCGATTCAGTGCCTGCGCGTTTCCTCTACCATAGAGAAAATTAAGTCATCCCTTCAGCACCCCAGGGGTAAGCCAGCAAACAGCTGTGGTACTGATACTGGTATTGGATCGTGGAATGGAAGGGGGGGGGGGTGAATCAATGATAGCTTCAAGTGAACTCTCTTAGACCTATTCAGGTATCATAATTGGGGAGGGGAATGGATGCTTTGGGGGGAAAGCACGAAAATGAAGCAAAGAGAGATAAAGTTCAATTTCAAATTCAGACATTCTCTTTCCATTTACAATGGGTATTCTGTTACAAAACTAAGAATACACTTATAAATAGACACGTAAATGAGGCAAATAAGTTAATAACGCTTCCAGTGAATAGAAATAAAGCTTACCTAGATAATTAAGATTACCTAGAATTAACAGATGTATATACCATATGCAATAACAAAATTAATATACTGATAACTGAGTAAAGCACATACCTAATAATAATAATAATAATAATAATAATAATAATAATAATAATAATAATAATAATAATAATAATAATAATAATAATAATAATAATAATAATTAGAAAATCTTTAAGTTTCACATTAAAATAACTTAAATAATTATCTATATTATTATTATTATTAATATTATTAATATTGATATTATTATTATTATTTTATTATTATTATTATTATTATTATTATTAAGTTTCTGCAAATTTACATGAAAGCTCACAGTAGAAGAACATACAGACAGGCGAAAAAGGTGATCGTAAAGAACTCCAGAGGGAGGCACTGCACATGATACCCACCAAATAATGATTATGTACAGCAGAAGCAGCGAAGACACCACAAATATAGTATCAGAATATTCAACTGAAAAAAAAATCTGTCGGAAATTGTGAATGAATTAGGAGGAGAAGGAAGAAGAAGAGGGGGAGGAGGAGGAGTAGGAGGAGGTGAAAGGGGAATTTATGTTGGTACTGGAAAATAGATCAGGTAGAGGTCTATATAGTTGGACGATGCAAGAATTTTAACCTCACTTTCTTCTGTTCATCCCCCCCTCTCTTATTTCTATTTAAATTCTAGTTATTTTCTGCTACTTTAATTTTCCATATCAATCTGCACTTTCAAAAAACAGAGAATTTATGAACAACAAATTTCGGAGGGAAACGCATATGAAGGTGGAGGGGAGGAGAGGAAGAGGAAGGCCAAAGTTCCGATGGAAGGATAATATAGCATATGATATGCTGGAGGGGCTAAGGGAACGTGATACGCGAGACATATTTAGGTGGAAAAGACCTGGGTTAAAGAAGAAGAAGAAGGACAACAACAACAACAACAACAATAGCAACAATGAAAAGTAACCAGACATGACAACATTTCATCCTCGTGGCTTCAATTTTCGCATTTAATATGAACAAAAGGCATTCAGAAAGAATGCGCTCATTCCTAGGATAGCAGTTACCTGTAAGGTTTACTTCTTTTTTAGACCTTCAGTGGTGTAGTTAATAGTGTCTTGGCACAGTAATTATGTGTCTTAGTTCGAGTTCCGGTCAGGGGTGAAATATGATTCATGTTTTCACATATGTTAATGTCTTTATTTGAATATAATAAATGCTTATATAGCTGGGATTTGAATTAAAGGTGAAAAACGAAGCCACGAGAGAGGTTAGGAGAAGCTGTTATATAAAAAAAGGCATTCAGAAAGAATGCATTCATTCCTAGCATAGCAGATAGCTGTGAGGTTTGCTTCTCTTTTAGATCCTCAGTGGTTTAGCTGATAGCGCCTTGGCAAAGTAATTGTGTCTTAGGTTCGAGTCCCGGTCAGGGATAAAATATATCCCATGTTTTCACATATGTTAATGTGTTTATTTGATTATTATTAATACCTATATAGCTGAGATTTTAATTAAATGTGAAAAACTAAGTCACGAGCAAGGTTAGGAGAAGCTGTAATATGAACAAACAGACATTCAGAAAGAATACGTCCATACCTGGTATAGCAGTTAATCTATAAGGTTTCCTCCTCCTTTAGACCTTCAGTGGTGAAGTTGATAGCACCTTGGCACAGTAATTATGTGTCTTAGGTTCGAGTCCCGGTCAAGGGTAATATATATATATATATATATATATATATATATATATATATATATATATATATATATATATATATATATATATATATATATATATATACATGTGAATATATATTTATATATATTCACAGACATATGTATGTATGTATGTATGTATGAATATTATGCAGAATCTGCAAAATTTAACATGCATAGTTCATAGAAAAATATTTACCTCTCATGAAAAATAAAATATATGAAGTATATATATAAAATGAAGGTTACAACAAGAGCAAAACACTTTATCTGTTTAATCATACATCACACAAAATAGACATATAAAGGACATCGCTTTTTCATTTGAACTACCGGAAGATATCAAAGTTCACCACACAAAGGAATGGGAATTGATTTATTATTTTTCTTGTAAAGCATAAGTATATAATGAGAACACTCAAAAATAGTCTTCCTTCTCTTGCCCTGGTGTTGACATGAAACCAGGTAAAAAAGTCACAGGCTAAAAAGTTGCAAGTAAAAAATCACAAGGATATAAGTCTAACCTAAGCTAAGCTAAGATAACCTGACCTAACCTAACATGCACAACCTAACCTAACCTAGTCTAACCTAGTCTACCCTAACCTGTGAACTTTTACCTGTGACTTTTTCCTGTGGCTTTATAACAGGCCACTGCTAATATTATTCTCTTTCAGTTGTGCTCTTTGCATACGTATGGCAATGAACATAAATTAATGAAAATATCAAGTTGAATTTTTGAAAAAACAACCAGAAATTTAGCATGATAATGCATGTCATACTCGTACATAACAAGTAAAACACGACTGGGAGTCCATAATCAGCGAGACTAAGTTTTTTTTTTTTTTTTTTTTTGAGAACCCATATATAGACTCGAAATGCAGAGATTACAAAATATCTCTCACTAATCATTTACATTTTGAAGTATATTTACAAAGTTAGATATTTATATCTAGATTCCATTGAAATGAAGCTTAGCTTCAGTCTAACATATATTACAAAAGTACTTTTACACATATTCGGATATCTATGTAATACGACTCTCAGCTGAGAGTTTCTCATCCAATGGATACATGGAAATAATTTGTGTTTTATAATATCCCTGAATATACAAGAGTTGATTTACAAGCAACTTGAGTAAAACAAACGGAGATATTTATATCAAGATATTACCTGACAAAATAACATATTAAAACGCATATATTTCAAAGCACGATCCTACTTGTACACCTTAGAGCAAATTGCTACTTTTTTTTTTATTGTGGACTCCAATGGACAATGACATATTTGTTTTTGGAGTCAATTTGTTTAGTTTTTGCTCTTTGTCTTTAGGAAACAGGCACACAAAAACACACAGCTTTAGACCTATGACCATTTATAGTTATCTAACATCCGCATAAGATTTCTTTTTTACGAGTGCTACACCTAGACATGCAAGAAAATTGCCCTCATCAGGCCCGGGCACCAAGAAAACGTTAAGACAAGGAAAAAGTAGACGCTTAAGGACAAATCAGAAATAAGGAAATGATACACAATAGGAAAAGGACAGGCTGAAAGAAGAGTCAAAGTACTGAGGACCCAGATATATGGCAGGATTAGGCCCTGATATGACGATAGATCCGCTTTTTGAAGGAAGATAGGTTATAAGAATTAGGAAACACAGAAGGAGGAAGAAGAGTTCCTAAGTCTAGAGGTGGATGAAGAGAAGCAGTCGCTGCACCGTTCAATCTGCAAACTACAAATCTCCACACAGTACTTGTGAGACGAGGCCGCTTGGCGAGTGTTACACGGCCTCTTCAGTGGGGAGGTAATGCGTATTGCTAACTCATCAGAGCAGCGATAGAAGTAGTAGTAATAGAAAAGAGAAAGTGATGATATCTTACGTCAAAGAGAAAGATAATCCAAATTAATTGTAAGAAAAAGGTCTTTGATGAGTCCGACTGCCATCAAAGTGATAAGTATAAGAAGGAGCACCTCAGATGTGCACGCAGTATTCTAAGCAGAGACAGATTAGACCTTTATAGATTTTAAGTAACTGTAAAGAGGAAAAGTAATGATGAAAGCTAAACAAAACCCCCCAATTCTTTTGGATGCAGATTTAGAAACTTGGATTATGTGACTCCTCCATGACTAGTTAGGGGCTATCTGGATTCTTAATATGTTAATAGAATTAAGAGGGTAACTTTCGCTAGTTTCGAAGACAAAAAGGTTAACAGGAGGAGAAGAGTATAAGAAGATAGCCAGAAACTGTTTTGGAGGCATTAACTTTAACTGAATTTTGGGTCTCCCACTCAGATACCCTCTGCAAATCGGGGTTGAGAGTAGGAAAAAGAGTAATACGAGACTGATAACGAGTAGCAGATGAAGGTTGTGAAGAAAAGGCAGAGGAAAAATGAAAGGTAGCATTGTTGGCAAAGACGTGGAGAAGAGAGGAGAATGGAGACTGAAGAAGATCGTTAATGAAGGGAAGGAACAGAGTAGGTAAAGAATAGAACTCTGTGGAATACCACTGGTAAGAAGGAATGAGCTAGACGTTGCGCCGTCATCAACCACAGATAGAAACCGGCCAGAAAGAAAACTGGAAATTAAAGAACAGAGAGAAGGAGTAATAACTATGGCAATAAATATCACATTTTACACACAAAGATTATTTTTAGGAAGAAAGCAAACATAAAAATAAGGTATAAGCTTTTTACTAAACTTGGTTATATACTGACAGCTTTGTCACAATAGCCTACTAAATTATAATACATAAGTTAAAATAGAATTGCCCATGAGGGAGGAGGGTATGAATGCTACCTCCGTGTTCCCCTGCGTTTCGTAAAAGTAGACTAAATGGGACGGAGCGAGGGGACTAGGAATTCCCTCCTCTGTATTTACTTCCCACAAAAAGTCAAAGTATTTTCTTTGACTCAGTCACCCCCCTTATAAGGGGGAATATGGCTTTGGTATATGGATGGATGGAAAATAGAATTTATGTTGTACTACTTCATTACCCTGATCAACGATAAATATTAAAGCTTGTTGCCGATATCATGTCCATAATATGGTGAATGAACAGTTACTAACTACGATTACAGTTTGGGCAAAGGTCTGTGAGATCATCAAAATATCACCTCAGAACTACTTTTGAACTTACTCCAATGGCAAATCCAAGTAAAAAAAATCACAGTTAAAAAGTCACAGAAAAAAGTCTTACCTAACCCAACCAAGCCAAAGCTAACCTAACCTAACTTAAGACTTTTATGCCTGCATGTGACTTTTTCATAGCCAAAATTGTGAATTTTTTCTGTAACTTTTCTCCTGTAACTTTATTACCGGCCACGTCAGTGGCAGGAGGTAGTCGAGACAGAGTGCAGGACTAGGAAATCACACGATATATTTATAGTTATGGGGAAAGTTTGCAGAGTAGTTAGATGCACACACAAATGTCTCTCAATCAGTCCCAACCACCTATTAATAGTCCTAGTGTACACTGCATCACTTTACAAAATAAAACACATTACTGGAAGGGCAAAGAGTTTTCGTCCTCTATTGTTAAGGTTGTCGAAACAAAATCTACTTGTAGTTGCCAGATGTCATCGGATTTCCATGCTAGCAAATATAGTTTTACAAAGCGGCATCACTGGTCACTCATTCAGTAATACAACAATACTGCCAGAAGGAATATACTAATAAACATCATAAAGCACGGCAAGATCTGTATGGAAGAAGTGGTGTTAGTCCGTGCGATACAGATATAGGACACCTTTCCGGGTGAAAAATATCCAGTTACCAGCAGTACATATGGTGCTTTTGGTATATTAAGTAATCTTTAAGCATAGAAGTATTAATACTATATACAAATTAAGACGGGAAGCAGAACATCAAGGACAAGGGAAGCAAACTACAACTTTAACAGAAACAAGAAAGGGCAAAACAAGGATAGGACATATTCATTTTGAATACTACAAAACAATAACAGTAATTAATGGGAGGTACCAAAGTCCATTCAATAGTGACACCAGTTAACCAAAAATGTCATATGATACAGCAATCATAGTTGCTGTTTCGGTGCAAAATATCCAAAATTTCCAAGATTTTGCAGAAAAACTTCCATTCCACAAGAACTTGCTGTGAAATATTTCTCTGCTCGAATGTATCCATTTGCCAGAGATAGTTGACTGCGAATTGTAAGCAACATACGCCGAGACCAAATCCTGTAATGAGTTGTATGTATTCGTTACAAAAAGAGGGCAATTTTATAATATATCAGTTAATAAGTACTGGTATAGTATGTCAGATCTAAATAATAAGGAGAGAGATTCTAGTCAGTATCCCACCATCATTAAACTAATGACAATAAGAAATTTCATTATTGAACACAATATACATATAATACTGTTGTGTGTTTTATATCATCTCATTCCATCTTTTTCCTTTTATGCAATTGAGTTCCTTGGGAGTATAAACATGAATTGTAAATGTTCAAGAATCCCTCCCAAAGACCAAAACTGGATGGACACATTAAACAAACATTTCCACTGGAAGAATATATCACAAGTGGCCTAGCAGCAGAAATATCAGCTTAATACGTGAAGAGAATGGATGCCACAATCTATTTACACTGCATAGTTTCAACTTGTCATATGCTTTGACATTCTACTAGATATCCTGAGATTTCCAAGCAGTGAAGCGGTTAACTATAAATACAACATATTCTGAGGCGTCATTGCTGCAGTATTAATTCTACTCACAAATGGGACATCTCTCAGACTCTATCGTTTTCATTTTTCATAATTATTAATATAACGTAGGACGATGGTATGCTTTATAGGACAGGACATATATAAGTCCATCACTAATTTAATATAAAATCACGATAACGAGGGGGCACGTGATTTAAGATTTCACAAGGCACCCCATCTAATTCTGCAGACTTACCCTTGGGTTGGGAATAAAGGACTTTCTCTACTGCATTATATGGGAATGGAACATTATATCGACTTCCAAAAATTGTGAAGTACATCAGAAATCTCTTGCAATAGCTCTCCCTCACCTGGGAGTGCGATATGTCAGCCCAGATGTCCATATAATCTTTGCTATTTAATCAGGATTATCTAAAAGGGAAAGAGATGCTCACTGACATCATAAATATGAAGCATGCGAGAGTCTCCTATGGATATTTCGGAAGAAACCTCTTGAACTCTAGTGAGGGATGACTGGGGTGACAGTTGAGAGCAATAAAAATGCCAAGAAATATGCTTTGCAGAAGTTATTACCCTCTTACAATTTGCAACCGGTCGCTTACATTGAAAATTATTTACAATATCGTTATGCCAGTATAGCTGACCTTTCGCATGTCTTCTCAGGACCCAAGCTAAGGAACACTGCTCGTCCCATTAAGAATATTGATGATTTAGAGAATATGCTCTTCATATATGTCGGATTGTAGAGGATGTCCCTTGAGTCAAGTTACTCACTAGTATTTTGCAGATTATTTTTTAAATGTCGTATTAATTAGGCTAAAGTGAGTCTTCAAGGTCTTACCTATCATGGAACTTGATGGGCTGCCATATTGGAGACTCCAGCAACTTGAGCGAAATAGGAAAATGGTCGCTGCTAACAAGGTCTGGCCCATAGGAAATAGTACAATTCTTGAGTACACTACTGCTTGCAATAAATAAATCTATAGTGGACGACCTACCAGATAGAACATTAAAACATTTAGGGAGACTTCAAGGGGTTAAAAGGGATACAGGAAGAGAAGAAGTTAAAAATTTATAAATTACACTTCCAGCAGAGTTTGATGTCCCAAAATCCAAAATCCCATGGCTAGCAATAAACTCATCATTTAGCCTGGAAGGATAATGGTCAAATTGCTCAGAATCGAAAGAGCGACTGGCTGTTTTTCCATTGGAAGAGAGATAGTAACGCCTAGAATTTCCAAACCGAAGTTACGAAATGCTGAAAAAGTTAGGGGCATCACAGAGATATCTAAGCTAAGTAAGATTATCAAACCACCTCCTACTTGATCATCCCTATATTGACGACAGATGGAGTATCCCCTAAAACATAAGAATAGAATAGAACGCACTCAAGCTGTGGTCTCAAAGACATAAGAAGGGCTTTTGGAATCTTCAGACGTTTTGGTGTAGATTTCTGGCATTCCCTAAAAGAAAAGTAAGAGGGGAAGAATTCATTCTGGCATTTCTTACTTATTTACGGATGTAGCCTGATTCTTGGGACGGGTACCTTAAGAAGTATCACGGGGAGGAAAATTGGAGACAAGCTTCGATGCATCTGCAACCCAAACATCTGATTTGATGGGCTTAAGCATCTAGGAGCTGGATATCACAAATAGTCCAAAAAGATCAGAATCCAGTTTCAAATACTTTCATCACTCTATTGAGAATATTAGGGCATAAAAATATCCTCAATCTTATGTTCTTACAATGTTGGGAAGTTGAGGATATATGGGTTATCAAGGTCCCCAAGGATATCCAAAGGCAAGAGCAACTACCTATAGGGAATTTCTAGGCATTGTAGAAATTCCTTAAGAATGTGTTGCATTACTCCCATACCCTACCATTACTACTTACTTTGCATATGTAATAAGGTCGAGGTTTTATGAATGTGGCACCGGGACGTTCAAGGACAAGGCAGAAATAACAGGAAAAGGACAGATTGAAAGAATAGTCAAAGTACTTAGGACCTAGATATTTGGCAAGATTAGGCCCTGAGATGATGATAGATCCGCTTTTTGAAGGAAGATATTTTAATAGAATTAAGAAAAACAGAAATAGGAAGAGAGCTCCAGAGTCTGGAATTTTTTTTTTTTTTTTTATGATTGTGGCACCAGGACGGGTCAAAAAATACTAGAATAAAACAGCCCTCATCGGGCCTGGGCACGAAGAATACATAAAGTAAAGAGAAACAGATATGGAGAGTGTAATGACTTGTCAGATGTGAAGGGATAATAAAAGATGTGTAATGAATATCCAAGCATATTCAGTGTAGCTGTAGGCAAAGAAAAAGAACCGTAACTGAAGGAAGACTTAACATCGAACTGGACTAGACAGACCTATTTAAGTTCAAAAACCTTTAGCTGTAGTATCGCAACGGGTGGCTGGTGCCATAAGCAATCGCTACCCTGACCAATCCGCGAGCTACAAATCTCCACACAGTAATTAATGTGAGGTAGTTTGCAAAGTAGATGTGCAGTTTCATCATCCTCTAAAATACTTATATACACTCTCTCAATATCAACATTTATCATCCATCTTTACGTATACTTAAATTTCTCTGTTTCTGTGGCACTCAAAGAGAATCACATTTGTTTTAAACTAATAACCAACGTGTGTGTAAAGCATACATTATACGGAGACGATTTTGGGATTAAACAGCTAAGCTTCACCTGAGCCACTTGAGGAAAAGAAAGAGAGTGTATAACGGCATACATTATACAGCCGATGAGTCCTGTCAATACATTAACTTCAGTGAGAATACCATTAGAGGTGATGACCTTTGTCTGTATAAGGTCAATAAGTAGAGAGAGAGAGAGAGAGAGAGAGAGAGAGAGAGAGAGAGAGAGAGAGAGAGAGAGAGAGAGAGAGAGAGAGAGAGAGAGAGAGAGAGAGAGAGAGAGAGAGAGAGAGAGAGCACTACTGAAGCATTGAGATGGAAAGAAACCTATCGACACATATATACAATGATGCCTTTTACCCGAGGAGAAGATGCAGAGGATATGTGAGTCATTGCTTTATTTTCGAGCACTGAAAGATGCTGTTGTGCCATGCTGATTGTAAATTCCATGATTCTGCTGCTGCTGTTGCGATTGCTGAGTTTTTGCCTGAGCATCCTTTTCCTGACCACCAGCTAAATTTTTCATTTGAATCCCGTAATAATGATATTCTCTGCTGCCTCTGAAATAGAAAGGAATCGCTTAGCTGGAGCCATTGGAGTAATGGTAGTAATTACAAACTCTGAAAATAGTTTGGTGATGATAATGTAGTGTCTATTTTTCCTTGTCAGTCTACCTCACTATTCGTAATGTAGTTGTCAACTATACATACACATACACATGTCACATTCACCCTTGTAAGGGGGGTGGCCGAGCCAAGAAATGCGCATTCACCACGATCCACACATACCTCAACCACTCCTCTCAACTTCTGTCCACTATACCTCACAATTATTGTATTTACTACTCTCTGAAAATGAGTTGGTAATGATTAAATGCTGTAGTGGCCACTTTTCATCAGGAGATTAAATAAAAATAGTAATAATTGTTTCATACATACTCCGTACTTAGGGTATTTACTACATAACTTGCCAATTAAGATAAAATGGAGGCAGAATCTTAATTTTTATTACTTTTAATAGTTGTTTACCAGCAAAGAAAAATTTTACGAAGGATGGAAGGACTTGTTTTTAGCTCTCTTATCCCATCTCGCCTCAATTACAACATAATGAAAATATTAAGCAAGATTTCTTTCCCTCTCTTCAAAGGGAATATTTACTTACCTCTGAAAATAAGTTAGTGATGAATAGGTCATGGATATACTTTATAACAATGGAATCTTTAAGTTAAAATGGGGGACTAATAAATCAAAATCCATATCACCAACTACAATCAGCCAAACGAATTCATAAAAGTTAAAACTTGCAAATCATTTTCAATTGTCTTACAGCATATGCTTACATCTAAAATGTAGAAGTAAAATGAAAAGTTAAATGAGACAATATCATATGTCTCACATCAGTATAAAATCATAACTTCCAACGTGTTTAGAGCATAAAAGAAAGCATATTTGTCTTGAATGCCGTTGAATATACTCAATAGTGAGCTGGATTGATATAGTGCGTATGAGCTAAACAGGTCACCCACACGACACTATGGCGATTTTAAATACTCTATATAGCGTACCTAGAGCGAAGACGGCACTTCCGAAGACCTCGGAAAACACAGTGGACAAGTTTCCCAAAATATCTATTATTTACAGGACGAAGTTTATTATCGGTACAATGACGGAGGTAGTGATTGTACAAGGTCGAAGAAGGCAAAATTTCCCCTCCTGCAGTTTCACAATTGTCCATCAGCCACTGGACCTGGAAGAAGAGGAAATTAGCATTAGATTGTAAGTTAATAATAAGTAAAATAATATAAAAAAAAATCTAAAAACTCACCTAACATATAGTAACATATAAATCTATAATATAATAATTTTGCAATATGAGCAGTTTGTACCAATGAGCTAAATACATTCAAAGTCGATATAAAGACAATATCATATGTTGGGATACAATAATGGATCAGTCTCATTATAGGCACCTAATGTACCTCAATTCCGGATGAAGTATCTGCCTTCAACTTATATCCTTAATTAGGGATCTTGCAATGCCTTAAATGCTGCAATAAAATCTCGCCTACAAACAAATTTTTTTGTTCGGTTAGGTAAGGTAATGTCAAGTTAGCCTAATTTAAAACTAACCTATTCATACCGAAAATAGCCTTGTATTAAGAACCTGCCTGCTGCCTCAATCGCTAAATAAATACGTAACTACATCAGGTGCCTATTCTGGGACTGATCCCGAGAGCTTATTGGTATTCGGTAAGCAATGCAATTATTCTTTGTTAAAGCAGTATTACGTTAGATAGCAGCTACTGACTTAAAACTATGTATGAAACTTTTTATTAAGGTGCGTTCACACCGGCAACAAAACATATCAACAATAAAATTGACAACATTGGACGCAACAATGTTTGTGTTGCTACTGATACGATGGTGTCGATATGTTGGTATGGCGCTGTAAGTGATATGTTGGTACTACTGGTGTCTGTAGATGTCGACTGCGATGTTTAGGTCAATGTTTACAACTTGTTTCCGATTGCATGTTGCCGGTGTGGACGCACCTTTAAGGTGTATCCACACCGGCAATATGCGTTCGGAAACAAGTTGTAAACATTGACCTAAACATCGCAGTAGACATCTACAGACACCAATAGTACCAACATATCACTTACAGCGCCATACCAACATATCGACACCATCGTATCAGTAGCAACACAAACATTGTTGCGTCCAATGTTGTCAATATTGTTGTTGATATGTTTTGTTGCCGGTGTGAGCGCACCTTTAAGCTAACAACATAAGTGTGGGAAACAATGTTTCATCTGAATGTAATACTCATAGCATATGTATTCTTAATGGAGTGAAATCTTCGAGACTATGATATGAATATTATAATCTTTAATGACCAAAAGAGGCTACATATTCTGACATGGATATTATAACCTCAGGAAAAGCTTAAAGCAGCCCATGAGCAACCCAATCATGGTGATTTGGGAACTGTGGCAACCCTTTATCCTCAGAGAGCTTGGAGAAGTGATCGTAGTATGCTTAACTCTGGTGGATGTCTGTGCTCTGACTCGGCCACCACTCTTATAAGGGGGATGTGGTGTGCACATTTGACTCAAAAATCTTAAACCTATATTAGGAAGAATGCTGATACAAACTATGTGAATAATAAGAGACCTATTATAATAATTCATACGCCATCGTACCTAATACAGCTCAGTTTAGGTATAGGAGAGGACTGCTTAAGTGCAATGTGTTTGGCTATATAGATTCCATACATGTGGAATTGCACTTCCTATGTAAAATATGCTTGACTGATCGCTAAAAAAAGTTTTTAGAAGAATATGAACTTTAGTTTAGAAAACAGGTTACATCTTAGCTCATATATGAAAAGGTAAAAAAGAAATTCTGTATAGGCATGTTGGGTCTGCTAAAACGAATCTTATTTAACTTACCATGGCAAAGGTGTTCCTGATCATTTTAAGAACTCCTCTTTAGTTTTAGAAGGTTGATAATTAACAAAAGACAGCAATAATGAACAGTTTAATTTAAGCCAGTAGAAAGTATTCAAGATACAAACAATTCCCGTTATATAAGGTTTTAAATCTTTTATTACATAATTTTGCATATTTTCAAAGCACTCATCCAGAATCACCTACCGTTGCTGGAGCCTTCCTTGAAGCTCGCTTGAGTTTAGCATCAAGAGTTGGTGCGTTACCGTTTACCATTTGCGCATCACCCTCATCCTGTCATTTCAAATGAAGATTAAAGAATTATCATGCACAATGTACCAGCGCAATGTTGCACATGAGTAAGAAAGCCCGCATTAAGATCAACCCATGGCACGATCCACAAAAGAATTTATGATCCAATATCTCAAGCGAGCAAGAAGCATTGGTACCACAAGCATAATGGTTGTTGTAGTTAATACAGTTGTTAGTGATACCAAACCAAGTAGCAGCAGGTCCAAACCATCCAGGTATATACATCAAAACAGGTGTGTGATGTTGTGGTAGTTGAAGAAGGCCCACACCAATATGATCACCAATGCAAAGCACGTGGGTGAATGCAGACGAAAAACAAAGTGCAGAAAAGCATGCACCAGGCATTGTGCAGACGGAGAGTATTGAAAGGCACACACATGAAATGGAAAATAAGATAGAAGTATATGTTAGCTTTTAACCAGTCAGTCATAAATATGCATCAGAAATACTGCATGCTGTGAATACAATCACCGTACTTACATTGCTGGTATCTCTGATACTACGGTAACTCCTTGCGTTATATGTACTAAGTAGCTATAAAAGTGGGTTTGGTAAATGAGGTTCCATCCACAGGAAATATTCTTGAAACATTTATTCATATCATAACTGGTTCAAGAAAGTAGTTTGTACATCTTTTGGTTTACAAATATCACAATCTCCAGTGAATCTCTATTTCAGCAGTAAAATATGTTTACACAACTTATACTCATTATCTGAAAGAAAATATGTTTACATACGTAAAGTTGATTAAGCACATTTATGGTAAATGAAAATCACATCAAGTACCGTATGATGTATCTATATACATAAGCCATTTTCCCCATATAAGGGGAGTGGCTGAGTCAAGGCATAATACTCTGACTCTGGGAGGAGAAAATTCAGAGGAAGGGATTCCCAGTCCCCTCGCTCCGCCTCATTCAGAAGTAGCAATCAAAACAGTTTCATGTATAACATTGTTTTCACCAACAGAGTATGGTAAATATCCATAGGTTATGAAGTTACTCATTCCTTTTGAATCATCTAATGATAAAAAAAGAAGAAGAAAAAGAGCTGCCTGACAGTGCCATCATACATTTTCTCTGACTCAGATCAAGACATCAGTTTGAAATCTCCTCAAAGCAATAGTATACCTCACACATTCCTTAAACAACTGTAAGCCCATAACCATGAAATAAGATTTTGGTTCGATACAAATAATTATGTGACCATAGAATAAAGTTCAAAAAATTATCTTGCATATTTTGCAAAATTGTAAATATTTTAATATTAAAAGTGAAGACCTCACTTTTCTATGTAATTTTTGTCATATTCAAAAAGGTTATATACTACACATTTACGCAATATAAAAGTTTGAGACATTTGAACAAACAAAATTATAGACTATTAATGTAAAATTGTAAAGACTCAAATGTTTTCTCAACAGTACTTATAGACAATAGAGTTGTACTTAATAATATAAAATTAATGAAATGTCCTCTAAGCTATCACTTAGATATTCAAATAAATATAATTTCATTACATTTACAACCCACATGACTCATATTACATTTGCCACAATTACTAGTAATGCCCCGTAATAATGTAAGGATTGTACTCACAGTCTGAGGACTGGCTCTCAGACTTGGATGAGGATGTCCATTACCTTCTGTATCTCGCTGTATAACATATGGGTTGCCCCCTGATGCTAAACTCTGGCCACTAACAGGAAGACTAGCCACTTCCTGTGATAAATATATAAAGAACAAGTATATATTCAGTAATACAGATATGAAAAGCGTAAATATATCGCATCTAAACTAGCCTCTAACAGCGTTGAAGCAATTATAAACAGCAAAGCATCTCTAAGGTTTTTCTCCCATATCTTGAAAACAATATTTCTTTCCTCATTAAGATGATAAATAAACTTACAAAGATTTGATTCTTTATTAATTATAAGAAAAATGTCATCATAATTTTCCAGTTACCAACAATGGACCATCCGTACCAACCAGCTTGGGAAAGCCCACCATGATTTTTACAAAGGAATTTCAATATTAAGATAATTATAGGGAATATATATATATATATATATATATATATATATATATATATATATATATATATATATATATATATACATATATATACACACACACACACACACACATATATATATATATATATATACTCATATATATATATATATATATATATATATATATATATATATATATATATATCATATACACACACACACACACACACAAACACACACACACACACACACACACACACACCACATATATATATATATATATATATATATATATATATATATATATATATATAGATAGATAGATAGATAGATAGATAGATAGATAGATAGATAGATAGATAGATAGATAGATAGATAGATAGATAGATAGATAGATAGATAGATAGATAGATAGATAGATAGATAGATAGATAGATAGATAGATAGATAGAAAGATAGATAGGTAGGTAGGTAGGTAGATAGATAGATAGATAGATAGTTAATAAGTTAGTAAGTTTGGTAGTTGGATAGATAGATAGATAGTTAAAGAGAGAGAGAGAGAGAGAGAGAGAGAGAGAGAGAGAGAGAGAGAGAGAGAGAGAGAGAGAGAGAGAGAGAGAGAGAGAGAGAGAGAGAGAGAGAGAGAGAGAGAGAGAGAGAGAGAGAGAGAGGAATAGATGTATTTTTAGACTATAAAACGATGGTGGTCTAAACATTCTCTGAGATATTATGATTGTTAAAACAAGTTGAACTGAATCGTAAAGTTCTGAATGTACATTCTGCATACTAGCCAAAGAAAAGTCCCATATCCGACACGAAAGGGAATGAGTTTTTAGTACTTTAGAATATTAAACAGCTATCTAATCCGGCGTCTGTTTCAAGAAGCAGTGCAAAAACTCATCAATGTACTAAGAGGACTGGTGAAATATGTATACAAAAGAGTGAACTGGACCGTAAAGAAACGCAATCAGTATCAACATAATGCAACAAGTGTCTTTAAATGTGACTGTCAACTGCTGGAAAGCTACTCTAAGAGCACAAGGGCTTTGATAACAGATAAGCAAACATTTGCGCCACAGTGAGAATTTTTCCATGTTGAAATGAAGTACCATTAGTAAAAAGAAAGCTTTTGCCATACAAAAATGGGTTATCTTAAATCAATGAACAATGAGGGGTGCTGAAACTGACTAATTACAACTCAACAGCTTAGCAGCAATTGTAAATATGTAACTAAAAGACCTTTGCAGATATTTATAAAAGTCAGTCTATCTCCTATATTACGAGAAAGAAGGTAAATTTAGAAGAGTTAGTAAAAACACATATCTTCAATTCAATTTAGACTTTTTGTTTAGTTTAAACAAAAGAGTCAGAGATCAGATGAACCTCCTAGTCTACCTTTCAATATGGTGACCAACCACAATTGTCATCCCCTCACGACTAAAACTAATAACATTGTGAAGATAGGCAGAGAAACTCCAGCACCGATTTTCACTTGATTTTATAACAGTTCTGACCACCTTGCAAGCTTCAAAATAAAATAAAAGATAAAAAATAGAGAATACAAAATAAAGCTTTATATGTTTTGATATACTCATCATATGCATATACACATGCGTAATTACCCCTTGTAAGGGAGGTGGCCGAGCCAAGAAATGCGCATTCACCACGATCCACACACACCTCAGTCACTCCTCTCAGCTCCTTGGGGATAAAGGGTTGCCACGTCTCCCCCACCCTGCTTGAGTCATCCACAAGGTAGGCGGGCATGGATATTCTACAATGTGGCCCTACAGCCACAGCTGGTTTACCCCAACCGCTTCATCACATGGCAACTCCCCTCACACCCATCCACCACAGTTCACTGAGCTACCAGGTGCGAGAAATCCCTTTGGCCTGCGTCATATATGCACAATCTTCCTCCACTCATTCCTATTTCTTGCATGCACTCTTCACTGTTCCACTGACATTCCACGTGCATTCAGTGCTCTTTCCACGCCATCCATCCATCTCATTCTAGGTCTCCCTCTTGACCTAACTCCAATCACTTCTGCACACCACACTCTCTTCACTATTCGTTCATCACTCATCCTTTCCATGTTTCCAAACCATCAAAACACTCTGATCTAACCTATCTGACAGCTTTATTCCAACACCCGTTCTCTGCCTGACATCCTCATTTCCTACTCAATTTATTCTAGATACACTATTCATACCTCTTGTAGTCTCCGTGGCAAAATGGTAGCGTCTGCGACTCTGAGGCGGCAGGTCGTGGGTT
>JAXCGZ010013362.1:7500-10000 GCA_037179515.1 Halocaridina rubra | reverse complement strand
GCCATCTTCCATTACAAGGGGCCATCCTTCATTCCAGAGGCCATCCTAAATTACAGAGGCCACCCTATATTTCAGAGGCCAGTCTGGGCAAATAACGATAATTGGCAACAGAAATTCAATTTGAAATATATAAGACAAACTTATTTCTTGTTTTATTTACATTTTTTTTTATTTTATAATTTTTCTTCATGAGTGATAGTACATGTATTTTCTACGAAGAATAATATCAGGTCTATGCTCCTAGTTATGCTAGCATATTGTAAGCATTAGAAATGCAATAATATTGTACCCAAGTGTTTAATATCTTCTTAACCGTCACACACCCAGATCTCTCTCTCTCTCTCTCTCTCTCTCTCTCTCTCTCTCTCTCTCTCTCTCTCTCTCTCTCTCTCTCTCTCTCTCTCTCTCTCTCTCTCTCTCTCTCTCTCTCTCTCTATATATATATCTCTCCCCATATATATATATATATATATATATATATATATATATATATATATATATATATATATATATATATATATATATCCATCATGACCGAGTGATAACACTCGCGACTTCGAATCCTTAGGTCATGGGTTTAAAACCAGCCAAGGTCTGAGATTAAAAATGGCCTTCACTCAGGGTAACAGTCACATTTGTTTCTGTCCCATACCTCATCACCCAACAAACCTTTAGACCTCAGGTCGTCATTGATGCAATCCATCCACCTACGCTTTGGTCTCCCTCTCCTTCACCTACCCTGTATATCTATTTCCATCACCCTCCTCCCAACATACTGTTCATCACTCCTAACGACACGACCATACCATCTTAGTCTACTTTCCTGTATCTTATCTGATATTTCTCTAACTTTTGAGGTAACTCTAATTACCTCGTTTCTGATCTTATCTCTTCTTGTCACCCCACACATCCATCTCAACATCCTCATCTCTGCCATATCCAGTTTTTTCTCTTGTGTCTTCTTTATTGCCCATGTCTCTGCTCCATACATCATCGCAGGTCTCACAAGTGTCTTATGCACTTTACCCCTCAACTTAATCCCTATTCTCCTGTCGCACAGCCCCCCACACACTTTCTTCCAGTTCTTTCATCCCGCTTGTATTCTGTGGGTTATTTCTGACTCTAGGTCACCATCCTCTGCTACTGTTGATCCCAAATACTTGAACTTTTCATCTCTTTTCAACACCTTCCCCTGCAAATTGACCTCCCCATCCTCATCATCTCTCAACCTCAAGTACTCTGTCTTCTTCCAGCTGATTTTCAGTCCTCTATCCTCCATCACTCTTCTCCACTCCTCAAGCTTCTCCTCCACTACCTCTCGTCTGTTGCTACACAGTACAATGTCATCTGCAAAGAGCTTACACCACGAAGACTGATCTCTAATACCCTGGGTTACTACATCCAAGACCAGATCAAATAGATATGGACTCAAAGCAGACCCTTGATGCAGACCAACATTTACTGAGAGACATTTCGTCAAGCCCACACTGCTCTTAACATTTGCCTCTGCCCTCTCATACATATCTTGGATGATTCTTACATATTTCTCGGTGACTCCCTTTTCTCTAATACACCTCCACACCTCTTGACGTGGTACTCGACCAAATGCCTTTTCCAGGTCAATAAAGACGATATGCAGTCCTTTCTGTTTCTCCCGATGCTTTTCCATCATTTGTCTCAAGGCAAATATGGTATCCACTGTCCCTCTTCCAGGCATGAAGCCAAACTGTTCATCCCCAATTGTCGTTACCTCTCTGAGTCTCCTCTCCATGATCTTCTCCCATATCTTCATAGTATGCCTTAACAAATTTATACCTCTATAGTTTCCACACTCCTGAATGTCTCCCTTCCCTTTATAGATTCGGATGATTAAGCTTCCTCTCCATTTCTCTGGTATCTTTTCCTGACTAAAGATCTTTTGCATTAAGTCCCACAAGATATCTATGCCTTCCTCTCCAAGACTCTTCCATACCTCGACTGGCATCTTATCAGGTCCTGCTGCCTTTCCATTTTTCATTTTCCTTACTGCCCGCTCTACAACTCTCTTCTAGTCAATGTTGTTGTATATATATATATATATATATATATATATATATATATATATATATATATATATATATATATATATATGTACATATATATATATATATATATATATATATATATATATATATATATATATATATATATATATATATATATGTATATATATATATATATATATATATATATATATATATATATATATATATATATATATATATATTTTATATATATATATATATATATATATATATATATATATATATATATATATATATATATATATATATATATATATTGATCCGTACTTTCAACCTCGAAAATTCCACCCCCAAGAAAGGTTAGGCGACTTTAGGCTAGGTTAGGTTAGGTTAGGTTACATAAGGGTAAGTTAGATTAGTGTAAACTGCTAATTCCAAGTAAACAGTCGCTTAGTTATTGCAGGGAAGAATTTTCG